>VXBO01013318.1:60936-97334 GCA_013400135.1 Rhinoptilus africanus | reverse complement strand
ACCCCAGGATGCCATTGGCCTGTATTGCTCCCCCTGCTTCCTCCCAACATCAGACACAGACCCTTTGGACTAAGCAGGATGCTGTTAACCAATAACACATAGCAACATGAACAAGGGATTGAACTCAGTGAAATATCTTTGTTACGTGCCAAAAGTTCTGTTTAAATACAGACAAGTGAAGCTACAGATTAAGGTTTGTATAAAAAAAAAAACCAAACCAACAAACTGTGATTCTTACTTTGTAGATCATATATGTAGTATAAGTATCTTGAGATGGTTTGGAATGCACTTAACTAGAATAAGTTCTTACAGAACTGACAGACTTAGAAGTAACAGCACGATTTGCCAATGTTATTTAAGTATTTGGCTTTATTCCCAAATTGAATTTAATTGTTTCTATTACTCATCCAGTTCCTTACCTGTGACGTCCTAACCTCCTTCAACTTGAGAATGCCTCCAAACCCTGCCATCACAGAGTTCATCCTTCTCTTATATACACAACAAATCATTGAGACTGTTGAATAAATAATTATTCCCAGAACTTATCCTTCAGATACTCTACTAATAGCCTCATAGTCCAGTGTCTTCTTTCTTGATATTCCACACCTCCTCTTGAACTCACCTGTGTTACAAGTCTGCAGCTAATCCCACTTTTCATTAATATTGGCACAGTGGCAATCATACTGCAGTCCAGAGGTTAAATCTATCACATTTACTTTGCTTAAAATAATTATCATCTTCTTAAAAGAAATCAAATTTTGTCTGGCATAATTTACCTTTCATATGCTGAATCTGACACATACACCCCTTTCTTAAAACAAAACAAACAAACAAACAAAACACCTACCTCTATATCTTTCACTACAATTTCGTAGAAAAACTGTTCAGTATTTCTGCATCTCATTCATAGTCCTGGACTGATGAATCTACAATACAAAGTCCTCTGTGATTTTTGAAATTAACTTACAGAAAAGGTACTAAGCCTTTTTTTCCCAGAAAAAAATAGATATAAAAATCCCTCAGTATTACTTTGCTATAACCACTAAATGATGCATGATTCCCTTGCAATCATCACTAAAAATTATACACACTGTTCTTAATAAAAGCAGCGAAACAAATTTAAATAACTGAATAAAGAAAAAAAAACATAATAATGCACCAGAGTATAAGTTAAATTCTAGGTCCTTACGTGCACAAGCAACCCGACTATTAGGCTGAAACAAAATATGGCTTCAGCCAACATTTTTCATTGCTAAATCAAGAGCTGTCAATCAGCACATTTGTTTGTGTGGTCTCATTAGAGCACGTTGCCTCAATCTCAACACTCATAGCAAAGAATGCGGAGAGCGTAACTGTATCTACTTAACCTTCATCAACCAGCATTCATGCACCCTCATTAATTTTTTTCATCTCACTTTCAAGCATGACATGGCTCATACCAGAACAATAACTTGCTGATAATTGTTCGAGACAACAGCTGGACAGGAACAGTGCAGAGGTGAACCTTCTTATAGATTATAGGGTGCCTCAGTGAATTACAATTAGTTTAAAAAGTCATCTGTCCTGTTCAGCAGCTTTGAAAAGAAGACATTTCATTAGCACCTAAAGAAATCCTAACATATTTTAGGCTTTAATGATCCAATTGCGTTGTATTTCCTAAGACAGGAATTTCTCCAGATTACATGAGAAATATGGAAATGTCTGAGGTAAAAACATCAATATTTACAAAATTATCATGTGATATCAACTGAAGTTTAGCTTGCCATTCATTATTGTCTAATTTAAATGCTAATAAAATAACAAGAATAGTTTATACAACTCCCAAATCACAAACCATCTTTACAAAACTCTCTGATGGTAACTTTGTTGTACTCCTTTGAAAGAAAACCAGTGTCATATTTAAGAATAAAACAGAAGAATTCAGATCAAGTACACAACGCTAAAATGAACCACAAAGGAAACAACTCTACATAGATAGTTGTATAGTTGCATTTCATAACAAGCTAAAGGAAGTTACAGCTCTTGGTTTTCTTAATATTGTTCTTTCTCTGAGGTAAGAGAAAGTTTATCCCTCAATCTTCTGGTCTCCCCAAAAATTTTGACCACAATTTGCTACAAGTGAAAAAAAACCTGAAGCATCAGTGGAAAACCCAACACACATCTGCCTTTCTGTAACAAAATACTTTATCCATCTAGTCCAGATTACGGTTATTATAATGTACTGATAGTAAAAAAACAACTAAAAAGATTACTTATAAAAAATGTTTAAAAAATCCTTTAGATGTCTTTCGCTGTTAACAAACTGCCATGTGCTGATAATGTTCCCTGTCCCTTTCACAGGAATCACTTCAGTGCTGCGTTATCTCTTCCTTTTCTTGCTCCAAAAGTCAACCTTTTGAAAGTCAGAGGATAACTTTCTCTACATTTATCTCTCATTTCTGAGGATGTTGTTGAAATGGAAGAGCTCCATTTCAGCAACAGAAAAATCTGTGTGTTTCCTTTTTGTTATTGTTGTGACAGATATCTTCAGAAATTATTACTTTTTTTTTTTTTTTTACTACAATAAAAAAATAAAGAACCTTGTGCTGAAAGAAGAGCTATAAAAAGAAAAGTAGATTTTCAATAGCAAGTCTGGCTTCAGATGCAGAAAAAAAATTGCAGCTGAAGGTCCATTAAAAACCTATGTCCTGCCTAAATTCTTCACTTTGGAATAAGCTAATACGTGGGATTGTGGCAACAGCTAGTGATGCGAATTTATACAGAAGGTAATTATCTAAGATTTTTTTTTTTATTTAAAAAAAAAGTTTAAATTTAAAGTTTCCCACTGCCACAGGAAAGAGCACACATAATGGCAGTATGGGAGACAGAGCAAAGTGTCTATTCCAAACAGAATGTTGGACAAGTAGTATTAAAAACAAAAAAGAACCCTAAAAATAGAGAGCATACAACCTAGTTTTCCTCTCTGCATCAAACAACCAGTACTAAGCGTCCTTCAGGAAGCGGGAAAGATTTTAGGTACAGATTAAAACAAGTTGTTTACCAATGAATTGTTTTCTGTAGCACCCACCTTCCAAAGGCAGCACTGAGTAAAAAAGCACATCAGTATTGCAACGCCGGTATTACTTTGAGGGAAAAAAAAGTTATTTGTCAGTAGCTGAAATTCTTTGAGATCTGGTTACAGTTTCTGTCATAAGACAAGAAGTATACCATAGCATTTCTGCCACTGCCATTTCTCAAGGTATGTACTNTTCTTGCAGTGAGGGGCCCAAAACTGAACGCAGTGCTCGAGGTGGGGCCTCACCAGTGCCGAGTACAGGGGGATGATCACTTCACCATGTTCCTTTCTACATGTCCTTCCCCAAAGCTGGGCATGCTGTCGTGCAAATGCAGTGCATGATCTTTACTTACTTCCTCACAAATTCAGAAATAGAAAGGTTACATACGTACACATAGATAACATGTCTCAATGAATTCCAATTACTGACAAGTAATATCTCTCTCTCGAATAGTTGTTTATATAGGCATTCACACTGCAGGCAATGAGAAGTTCTACTCATACAACCATCATTTAACTGGAATAGCATCCTGGAGTTTAACTGCATAAATATCGCTCTTTCAAAAGCAATATGATGCTTAGAGATATCAGCAACAGAGTAGCTGATAAAAGCATAAATGCACTTGAAGCAACCGACAACCACATTATTACCATAAAGATCTCTCCATGTGGCAATCAACGCTTTTTCATCCTAAAGCCCACCGTTTTCCCTTGTGACGCCACCTGACGCATCTGAAAATGAAACTTTCTGGGACCTCTACAATCCAGAGCTTGACACATTCGTGTCAGATGTGTTGAAAGCATTTTGGTTTGGTTTGACCTGACCAACGTAAGGCAAGACGACAGAGGTATTTAGAAATCCTCATCTTTGTTGTTGATAGTGTTTTTTCTTGGGTGGGTTGTTGTTGCTGGTGTTTTTTTCACCTTTGTCCTTTTACAAACATTTTACTGGCCACTTGGACACTGTACATCAATAGTTCTCGCACTTCCCATGCTTAACTCTGGAGGGAGTAAGTTCAAGAGATTCTTACACTTCTCATACTTACTCTGGAAAACGGGACCGTGAACAGGTAAATGCTAACAGTGTTTTACGGAAAACAGAAAGTAGATACAATTCCATCTACCCATTATACTTATTTTCTCTGTTAGGGCTCCACTGGAGTTGAAGTGCAAAGACATATACCCATCAAAATTTTACCTGGATAGACTTTGGGGAGGGTATTTCAGCAAGAAAGCACACCATAAAAAAAACACTGGGGTGGGAGAGAAGGTACCTGCCCATTTGTCATAGATGGACATTTCTCTAAGCACAAATGAAAAACTTCTGCACGTGTGAAAACAAGTGCCGTGGAAGCATCTATACAACTGCTCAATGTTACCCAAAATCAAGTGACAGAAGAATGGGAGAATACCACGTGTTCATTTGGAGAATGTCCTGTTTTCTGTCTTCAGAGATCAAGACTTTTAAACATTATGCAATCACCAGTGAAGGTTGTTCACTCTCCTCCTTCCCTTCCTTCCTTCTTTCCCACTAGAACAGAGGCACAAAACCCTCAACAGCTCCAGGAAAGAAAGTGGCCCAACTCTGCCTGCAGCCAAATACACTGGCTGCCTCCATTAGGCAGAATGGAGACGCTCGTAGTTCAGACCATGAATCTCTGAAGAAAAAAAATTCTCTTTTTTGTTTCCTTTTTGAGAACAAGTTTTAAAGAACTTGGTTCATTGATGCTAAATTCAGGTTAAGAACAGAAGAAGAGATACTGTGTCACAACAAAATATCACGACACATTTTATAACTGCGTTGGGGGGGGCTTTAGAAGAACAGGTTTGATCGATACTCAAAATCAGGATGGTAACTCCAACTTGTATCTTCTCTATCGACTTCAAAAATTATGCCTTTGTTCCTCAAAAAGAAAATAGAGAACTGCTGCCTTTTCAAACTTATTCAGCAGCTGGATTCAAAATGCCTTTTGCCCAGTCAACCTGAACAGAAACGTGGCAGTGCTTACGCTGCCCTGTAGCAGGAAGGAGGGAGGCCATACAGCAGTCTCCCACTTCAAAGGACAGTCTTTCATTTTTGATGACTACTATGAAACAGTTCACACTAACATAGTTGATAACCAGGACTGCACCGTATTAGACACTGAAGAGATGTAAAATTCTACTTCCATAGCTTTCCAGTTCTTTTAGCTCTGTTTCTTTCCATAAAGTTTGAAGTATTTGAAATAGTCACTAGGTTCTAAGTCAGAAAGATAGACTAATGTTTCAAAAGTTTCAAATATTGGAGTCTGTGCTCTTGCAATTTCCAAAATGAACTATGTTCAGTACTATCTCAAACCAAACACTGAGAAGGAATGTTTTCCTGCACTATCTGTCGGAAAATAAATTTTCCTTCAGCGACGCGGGAAGGAGCGATCGACTCAATGTGAGTGATAAAGCAGCTTCAAACTTTACTCGGATAGCTCAGACATTTATACAGTTACAGTTAATTATGCCTACTAGTCACTTCATCATTGGCTAAGCTCTAAAAGTTACATTTACATGTTCACTCCTACTTGCGGTTACAGCGCTAAGCTAAAATCCTCCTTCTTCCAAACTTAGTTCTGCAAGGTTGTTTACAGCTGCTGCTCAAGGTCAGCTTGCCCTTGTTTTTCTCCCGTATTGGCATGATTCAGCATAGTTTCGCGGCCTGCTCTTGCTAACTACTACTACTTATGCTAACTTATGCTAACATGAGGATTGCTTGTACAACCAACTCCAAACTCATCTCCATGTCCCTTCTCATGCAGCCAGTCTGCAACAACTATCCACTTGCAAAAACAGGACATTGAGACTAGAAATCTATGAGCCTATTCTAGCTCTATAATGTTGATCTTTTGTTGTTGCTGATCACTAGTACCAACATAATTCATTCATTAGTAAGTGGCCAGGACATGCACTTTACAGCTAGAATTTGCCTTACTATCAATCTACTTTTTCAGTTTGAATGAAATCTAGCATAGACTGAGACTTCAAAAGGTAATTCTAACATTAAAATTATCCACAGAGTTGACTTCTTGCATCTACTTTCTGAAAATAGATGCAAGCACATAAGCTACAAATAATAAACAAATAACAACATGGCTTTTCATTGCTTAACTTTTTTTTTTTTGGTCCATTTAACTTTAAATCAGCACATAGATCTTGACTGGCTATACATGACACTCAGGCATAATCTATGCTTTTGTCAATGGATATTCAAAGCTATTAGTGTCAATGTAAACAACAAAATACTATACTTACACAGAAGTATAATTATTTCTAAACTATGACCTCATCTGACAGTTGGTAGGAAAAGAAAAGCCTTTTTTATGCATTAGAGAAGTCTATAAAATATTACCTCATAAATTTATTCTGAGAACTACCACAATAAAAGCCTTTTCTGAGAAGAACTGATACTTTGGTTTAAGATTACACTGTTTCATTAGAAAGTATAAAGGTAGTATTTCTGTAATTCTCTACAGGTATATTTGAAACCACAAATTAACTGTAATAGAAAATGCATTATAAAAAAATGTTACTGTTGCAGAGAGTTGGGGGGGAAAAAAAAAACTGTATCTAAAGCTGCAGAGCCATTACTTTCAATACTTTCTAAGCATCACATTTATAAAGAAATATTTGAAATGGGCCTGAAAACCATGATTCTAAACTACAACACAAAGAGGGAGGAAAAGAAAAGGATTCTTAGACTCATAGCCTCTTCAACCATAGCATATATATCTATATATCAAAAAAGCAGAGGGTGCAAGGTTTACAGAGAAGCACGAACTAGTAAGTTATTGGATATGATGCTAAGATCTGTTTCTAGTAAGAACGTAAGATGAGTAAAGTTTGGAATCTTTTTTAAATATACAAAGGTCAACGTAATATAAGATATTATACAGGCTGAAAAAAGATCCAAGAATCTGGTTGCTATGGTGAAGACAGGATGAAGCAGAAAGTCAAAACGGCATGCATAAATACTTTAAAAAAAAGTATTTCGATACAGAACAAAAAGATGTGATGCAAGAACGCAACGTGAGACATTAAACTCACTTCACATAATATATGTGAAATTAAAGAATAATGTATACAGAGATAGAAATACACATTGAAAACTTACTGAGAAATCTAATGTAGCACAGAGCCAGCGACATTTAACTGGTCGTTACTATTTCTATTAGAAAATGACGGTGCAAACCATAATTCCTGATCTTCATCACATTTTTGTCATGAGAGTAATCTTGTTGACCACAAAAGGACTGCTTACGTAAATTTACAGAATCATATTATATAGCTATGACATAATCCCTAATCAATAAATAGCATGTCATTTACTTTGAAACCCTTAAGATCTAAGGTGACAAAATATTTTACCGTTTTATTTTAGGATTTAATTTAAATTATCTCAGCCATTACATGATTAGTCAGTTTTAAACAAATGTTAAACCCCAGAAAATTTACCATCTTAGACTTAAGTAACTGAACTCTCTCTTCAATATATTCATCAATGACCTGGATGAGGGGATAGAGTGCACCCTCAGCAAGTTTGCTGACGACACAAAGCTGGGAGGGGTGGCTGACACCCCGGAAGGCTGTGCCGCCATCCAGAGAGACCTGGACAGGCTGGAGAGCTGGGCAGAGAGGAACCTCATGAAATTCAATAAGGGCAAGTGTAGGGTGCTGCACCTGGGGAGGAATAACCCCCTGCACCAGTACAGGTTAGGAGCTGACCTGCTGGAGAGCAGCTCTGAGGAAAGGGACCTGGGAGTCCTGGTGGACAACAGGATGACCATGAGCCAGCAATGTGCCCTTGTGGCCAAGAAGGCCAATGGCATCCTGGGGTGCATCAAGAAGAGTGTGGCCAGCAGGTCGAGGGAGGTCATCCTCCCCCTCTACTCTGCCTTGGTGAGGCCCCACCTGGAGTACTGTGTCCAGTTCTGGGCTCCCCAGCTCAAGAGGGACAAGGAATTGCTGGAGAGGGTGCAGCATAGGGCTACTAAGATGATTAGGGGACTGGAACACCTCTCATATGAAGATAGACTAAGGGAATTAGGTCTCTTTAGCCTGGAAAAGAGGCGTCTGAGGGGGGACCTAATTAACACTTATAAATACTTGAAGGGTGGGTGTCAGGAGGATGGGGCCAGGCTCTTTTCAGTGGTGCCCAGTGATAGGACAAGGGGTAACGGGCACAAACTTGAGCATAGGAAGTTCCACCTAAACATGAGGAGGAACTTCTTTACCTTGAGGGTGGCAGAGCACTGGAACAAGCTGCCCAGGGAGGTGGTGGAGTCTCCGTCTCTGGAGACATTCAAAACCCGCCTGGACGCGTTCCTGTGTAACCTGCTCTAAGGTGGCCCTGCTCTGGCAGGGGGGTTGGACTAGATGATCTACTAAGGTCCCTTCCAACCCTAGGATTCTATGATTCTATGATTCTATGATTCTAACTATCATTTTTAAACATTACAGATCACATAGCAACAGTAATAGCAACAGCTGTAATTTTGATCGACCTGTTCATACAAATATATATATATAATCTCCTCATAGTAAGAGACAGAAGTTTAAAATAAGACAGAAGTAAAAAAACAGAGATGAAACATAGAAGTTATGATTACAATAGTTCAAATTTAGTAACTATGTAAGCACTGAGATTTATTCTAGCACACAGAACGTGGTTTCCTAAAGCATAAATTTGCTTCAGGAAATTTCGCCCTCCTCCCCAACAAAAAAAAAGAAAATAGTAATTAGAGAAAAATACAAACATGACTACGGCAAATTTAAAAGCAAAACACTTTGGTTTGCATTAATATAGGATTGTCCGTATTTTACGTATCTCTCTGCCTAAAAGAAAGATATACTCTATCTTAATTAAGCTACACTTCCTAGCACTCTGGAAGTAGATACCCTACAAACTAGAGGAAGCAGACCATTTGCAATGGGAAGACACTAAGTGCATAGCTATTGTACAATGAGCAGCTTATAGATTTAATCTTAAATGGCCAAGAAAGAAGGGAGTATCTTTTCTCTCTGAAACCCAGACTATATTTGCATGCATGTACAGTTTTCTGAGAAAAATCCCTCTGAAAGAACTTGCTCTGGCATATGAAGCTTAATATATATTTAGCAATCCCATTACAGGTGAGCTCCCAGTTGCACAAGGGAACATTACACTTGATGAAAATCTGTCAGAAGAGTTTCTGAAAAAAAGCTGAACAAACCAGAATATTTACTTACTGAAAGCAGCATTAACATATCTTTCAAACTAGCTAGAAACCAACAAATAACAAATTAATTCACTTTAAGTGTAACAAGCAAATCTTAATGAATATTAAATCTCTAGAGTGCAAAGGAGCACTTGAAGGATCAACAAGTTATACAGCTCTATAACTAAAGCCAGTGTCAATCAAGGTCACACAAAATCCCTATCTGGGCAGAGTTGCCATATTTAATAAATAAATCCAGGTGTTATCAACAGCATTCACTTGTTGATAGCTGAAGATAAACAGCATAGTCCACGTTCTGTAGAAAAAGTTAATTAAGAATAAAGAACCGCCTTGCACAAGTCTGTACTGTAACTCCTCAACAAGCTAGATTAATAGCTTTACATATTTTACAATGGGAATTTATTAACTACCACGAATACTAGGCTTTCAGTCATACACTGCATACAAAAAGTAACTTTCTCACAACAGCTTGAGGACTTCAGACCAAACACTAACAATTAGTTTCTGAGATGTTCTTTAAACTGAAGGGGTCACTCATCCTATACATTTTATTATATATTTTTTTCAAATAGAAAGCTGTATTTTTCTTCCAAATTTCAGTACTCCCTTTTGTAATTATATTTTGGTGCCTGTGCAGTGCAACAGAGTCTCTAAACTCTTAAACGGCATAGCAACATTACATTGACACCAAAAAAACAAATCAAATTAAGAAAAACTCAAGATACTATTGAAAAGAGGGGACTCAAGCTGGTCGCAAACCATGGTGTCCTGACATCAAAACAGGATCCTGCAGCAAAAACTAAAACAATCCCTATAACAACTCCTACATGAAAACAAAAGCTAAAAGGGAACAATACAAAACTAATAAATGAAGAGTCTAAATTTAGACTATTTTATTGAGGTGTAAAGGTCAAACACTGACCACAATGCACAAGATGTTCCGAAAAAAAGAGCAAGAAAATTAGTCTTAGCAGCTACCACAAAACCTCTTCCTGATCTAGCAGTTATTTATATAGCAGCATTTAAGCATACTTAATAATTATTTAGCTACTTAAAACCATTTACTAGCTAAAAGTAATAATTAGCACTTTAATAACTATTCCGGCAGTTACTGGGGGACGGTGGGGGGGCAAGAGTATTACTTTGCGTTCAATTAAAGTATATTACAGCAATTAGTAAAAGATGTTAAGGCAGATATTCACTCCAGAAGGGCCTGTACTTCAAAACCGAGAAGAACAAGTCCATGATATAACATACAGAATAAATTCCGTACTTGGTGTTTCACACCCCAAAAATGTGCCACAATTTTTGGGCTTAGCATAATCCTCAGCATTATACTCTTAGCTCAGTTTTGTGAATATATTCAGATTTAAGTCAAAAACTTGAAAAGTATGTTGAATCTTTGTAGAAAACGACAAGAAGGTAATTCAGTCACCCAAGCCAGATTTTCCACCTTGACCTCCTCACTCTCTCAGATGTGCTGAGTAATATTGACAAAAACATTTAAATAACCAAATGTTTTAAAAATTAGATGCTAGTTCACAGAATCATAAAATTGTCTAGGTTGGAAGGGATCTTTCAAGATCTTGGGTCCATCAATCAACGTAACACTGACAAAAACCGTCATGAAACCATATTGCTGTGTCTATCCATCTTTTAAATGTCTCCAGGGATGACTTCCCTGGGCAGCCTGTTCCAATGTAAAAAAAAAAATTCCTAATACCCAGTCTAAACCTCCCCTGGCACAACTTGAGGCCATTTTGTCTTGTCCTATCGGCTGTTACTTGGGAGAAGAGATCAACCCCCAGCTTTCTACATCCTCCTTTCAGGTAGCTGTAGAGAGCAAAGTTCATACAATTTATGCTATCTTAAAATCAGGAAACATCAGAAATTAAGCTTAAGGACTTCTGTCTTAATTTTTGCTAGAATATCTGATAAATAACTTCAATTTACTTCCAAAGTACGTCTTTAAATAACGTTAGAAAATTAACTAGTGAAAGAAATCAAATATTCCAGAGGTCAAGAGAAGGCAGTTGTTTTGTGGGGCAGAGAGAAGATGTTGTTTATTTTGTTCTGTTTTCCTTGCGTGATTGAGGGTGTTGAACAGCAGCGAAAAGCCGGGTATTACTATGAGCCTTCTACAGGCCAAGAGATCTGACTGACCTCACACAGTCAAGCTGGAAACAACTGGAATTACCAACATATTCTAGTTTAGGAAACTTCTACTTAACACACGACAGTTTACATCAAATTGTAAGATCACTTTAAACTCATTTAAAGGTTGCCGAGACCATTAACAGTGGCTGAAATAGGGCATTAGGAAGTCTTAATGAGGTTTTAGAAGTTTCAATGCATTGTGTGTCAAGCAAAAGATTACACTATCATAGGGTATACTGTCTAAGCATGTGATTTACACCATTAAGACTCCGTTTTCTCATCGTATTAAACACTAAACTCTCACAGTCTCAAGCCATAACGAGACTGCAAGTAAAGGTAAATGGAGCATACCTTCATTTAGATTATATGCTTTAATATACCCTGTAATAAACCAATTATTCAAGGCTGTTCAGAAGAGTGCCCATTTTAACTATTGATTTTGGACAGGTTCTAATACAGAAAAAAAACCCTAATAAAAAGTACTGAGAAAAACATACAAAATGAGTCAATGATCTTTTAATTTAATGACTTTATGGAACGTCTATTAAAGTTCTGCTTCTCTTGAAGAAAGCCTTGGAAGAGAAGAAAACTAACAAAGTGAAAAAGAAAGTAAGTACCATCTAGTAACTGTAGTTAGAAGTTCATTTATCAGAAAAACATTAAACTACAAATTATAACAGGTAAAACTTCTGTATTTATAACATACGCATGAAGGTGTCTGCAGGATGAAGAAATTGCATCAAGTACCTTTAGACATCAAATTATTCAGGTACCAAATTGTTTTCTTTTCTTTGGGATAGAGGGACTCTCACATACAAAGCACAGTAAATTAGACCTGTAGTGTCTTATTTTTAGACTTATTAAATACCAGAAAACAATATTTTTCAATAGCAGCCTAGAGGGGAAACAAACCATTAGAACTCCCCTGATTGACTGATAGCTTTATCAAAGTTTATCTGAACATAACACAGAGGTTTAGGCTGATATGGTTAATTACAGAAAATGTCAAACGTCTCTTATTTACATTTCCTGATTTTAAAAAAATAAAAAAGAAATTAAAAAGAGAAAAGTAACATACAGTGTTCCCAGTGCTGCTTGTGACAGTAGAGTGCCTTTCCAACTTTTTGAAAGATGCAAGCAGCTTAGATCTTTCTGCTCTCCAATGAAATCAATGTGAAAAATTAGTTATATACTAAAAGTAGAAAAACTTGATTACTGCAATACTGTAGCACCAGAACTTAGATGCTCAAACAAAAAGCATATATTGCATTCTCAAAGGAAGCTTAGCCTAGCATTGCTCTCATACATCCACACGCTAATTTTGTACAAATAGTCCTTGCTTCCTCCTGTCTCTTTCCAGAAATCTATGTTAAAACACTTTATAGCCTAAATGAGATACTGTTTTCATGTGATTTGTCTAACTACTGCTTATCTTCACTCATGTATTCAGAAATACAAAACCACATGGTAAAAGTGTTTCCAAGAAACTTTATTATTTTGCATGTTTGCATTTGTACTGTACTTTCCCTTTGCACCAGTTTCCTGATATTTTAGAGCATATTTTACATGATTGATTCATGAGATGATGCTCATAACATCACAGATATGAGCAACAACCAGAGACAAGAGCAAGTTTCCTGGGAAAAATGAATGTAAATTAAAGAACTAATAACACTAAAATGCCATAGATACCTTAATGAAACACTGTCTAACTACACCTTTCAAAATAACAAATAAATTTACTAACCTTTTTCATAAGTTAGAGCACCATAAACCCCACAAAAAAGGTACATGCTATTTATTTGCACTCAGATAAATAGCTAATAAAATGCTGTGATTTTCTTTAAAGTAAAAATATTCTGTTAAAAGCCTTCCCTAATACGAAAGACAAATATAAAAAATTAACACAAAAAGAAATCAACTAGGAAACTAGGTTCTGGGTTACAAGATGGCATTTGCTAATTTCACTGAAAATGCAAACTTGCGGGAAGTAACGTTGACCTCGCTATTCCAAAAAAAGTGAAAAAAATCTTCTAGTTGGAAGTATGCCTATGTACCTTCCAATTACAGAACCGCGTTTCTTCAGCATTATTACAGAAGCACAACAGATGTTACTTCCAATGTTTGTATTTCTTGGACTTTTCTCTCATCTTTCCTCAAATCTGTATTAGATATTCAGGAATACAGATCATTTACTGTACTATGACACACTCTTGTGGCACATTAAGGAATGAAGTGATCAGCCAATCGTAAACGGAGAAAGGGATTCAAACCAGGAAAGCATCTGTTGCAAGCAAGCTTTAAGATACAGCATTTTGGAATATTATATTAAAAAGCAAGTGGGAGAGAACTGTAGCATTCATTCTCACTACACCACTGTTACATCTCACATTTTTTGACAGAGACCAAACAACGGTGACGATGGAATTGGAAGTGAGTTCTCCTCTTTATTGGCTAGACAACCCACAAACGCCACACCATACTGTGAAACTGAGTCTAACTTCACTGCAAATTAATTTCTCTTATGTTAAAAAAGTATACTTATTTCTGCATTAAAAATAGATAATAGGAAATCTAACCTACCTACCAAAGCTGGCATATCCAGAGAAATACCATCAATACAGTTTTAGGCTAAATATTAAAAGACTTTCTAATTAGCATGCATTTAAAATTCTGTCCAGAAAACTTTTCATTCTTTCAGCAATTCGGGGAAACAAAGTTCATATCATTAAAGATTCTTGAATTCCTGGTCTTCAAAGTCTGCGCTACAGTTTTGTGAAACTGAAGATGACGTAGATTCTATTACAGATTCTGAACAGCCAGTCTAGTATGCACATTCAGTTATTTTACATGTCTTTCACAATGAAAAATATAATATCACACAACAATAATAATATTTGTTTACTATGTGGTCACACATCTTTACATTAGCCTCAAATTTTTAAATGCCGGAGAAAGATAAGAAGGAAAAAATTAGTCTGCCTTCCAAAAGTTTTAGTCTTTTACGTATTGACTATATTAACATCTCTAAATGCTAAAAATAGGATTTTTATCCCTCTCTTCTCATTACATTTACATATGCTTAAGAGTTAATTACCTAGTCACTAGACGTCACTGACTTTTGAGTCTAATCTCATATGCATCAAAATTATTTATGAGTTCTACTTGTAAACAGTAACAAAGTATTGGTTCTCACTGACCTGAATATAAAACTATCGGAAGCATCATTATTAGTAAACGTGGTTCTTGCAGCAGAATTATACTTTGATTACATCTATGTGACTTTTTCACCCCCTAAAGACTGAAACATTTCCCTGAGGAAACAGAAAAATCCAACTGGTGCTCAAAGAATAAGCTCTATCTTCAGAGACTGGAGTCTCATAAGTACCAAAAGCTATACAGACAGACCAGAACAAACAGCGATAGCAGTAAAAATGAACATTTTTTTTGTTATTTTTAAGGAAGTCAGGCATAATATAATTTCCATTCCACCCTAAAGGTAGGCACAAGTTCTAGCAAAATAAATCATTGTATTTTCTTTACAATCAGAGGCACACTAACGCCTTGACACAAGAAAACCCTTTGTCCCTAATTTCTCTTACTCTTTTCATACTGACTTATTTTTGCCACTGCTGTTTCAGGGAGGCTTTTATTTAGTCCCAAATATGCTTCATATTTTGAGTTTGGTCCATACTCCCAGGTTACCTCAGCAACATTCATCTGAAGATCAGAATGGCCTGCTTGCAGGGTATTCTATTCTCAAAAACCCCTATTTTTGTTCAAGCGGTTCAGATTCCTTCCATACATTATAAAGTATGCACTCACACAGCACAGCTTAACCCGCCATTTGTCCCCACTCGCTCACTACCTCGTCTATTATTTTGCCAAATAAGGAAGACTCAGAGGTGCATCTTGAGAATCAACTGGTAGCAGCGAATAGATTCTTTCTTCCCCTTTTTGAAGCATGACCAAGTCCAATCCTCCATTTCTCACGACTGTTTCTCTTCTAAAGAGCATTAAAAGAGCAATTTATTTCATACCACTAGATTACTACTGACAATAAACTTTCTGTCTTGGCTTTTTGCAGTTAGGATGATTTAACACCGTTTGGTTTTAGCTTTATCTATCCAGGTTTGTTTCTTTTCACAGCAGCGTTATAGATCTGTTGGACTCCACATGCCAAGATTTCTCCTACTATGTGCAACCGAGCCTTGAATCTCAGTTTCTCTTCACGCATTCCAGTTACGTTTCCCCTCCATTTTGTCAGCTTTAATGGCAAGTTTAATTTAAACAATCTTGCTGAATATTTAGTTGTTTTTTCCATCTTCCCACTGTTTCAAATAGATGACCTAAAACTTAGGGATCTTACACTGAAATGCCAGCAACATAAAACAACTTTCTGCTGCACGTGTATCAAGTATATTGAAGCCAAATTTGAAGTGCCCCAAGGCATTACACCGCACGATCAGGGAACTGCAAAGATAAGCAGTCACCCTGAGTAGGCTCTTTCGAGCTCGTTACCCTTGCCAGCTATACATGCACATTTACAATTTTAGAAACAGGCATTTCTATATCAAAGTACCAGTCAGATCGCCCAGCAGGAAACATTTAGTCTTTACAATTGTTAAGATGAATAACAGAGCAGATAAGGTTTCCAAGTTTCATTACTCAGGTGCTGTTAGAGGTGAGTGAGGTTGTAGAAGAACTATCTTGTGAGTTAAAAATAAAAGTAGAGCACCAGTAACTTGTAAAAATAGGAAGAGTGGGGAAGCAAAGCCATAAAGCGGAAATAAAAAGTTGTTACAAGCTACAGAATATATTGCCCAGTGTCTTCACTCTCTTAATTTCCACAAAATAGAAAGCAACAAACTGATCCAGAAGAACGCATCTGAAAACACAATTACTGTCACACTGTAAACATTTAACTATTGTGCCAGGCAATAATAATTTTAAAAAATCCTGCAAACATATCCTGTTTTATTATGAACGTTTTCAGAACGCTGAGCTAGATTATATGCTATGTAAAAGACTATTTTGTTGAAACTCTGATTTAACACACCTGCCCCCCCCCACCTCGAAAATCCTACCATTTCAGATCAATGAAGTTCTCTCCATTCTTACATAACCATCAGAACCCGATTGCTACCATCAATGGCAGGGGAACCCCCATCTACAGGACATGTACAAATTATGCATCCTTTGCAGTGATGTTTGTTTCATAAAACATATGGAAAGAGCCCTGCTGAAAAGTCTGTTAGGAAACAATCAAGGCAAGATATTTACAGACTAGAAGAATCTATTTAGAATGAAGAAACTGTATGAGAAATTCATCACGTAGAGATCACGTAGAGAACAGCAGCCTACAGTGAAGGTCTGTTTCTTCAAATGCTCACGTGAAGTAAACAACTTACTATTTTTTATATAAAACTCCACTGTAATTAAGAAAAGATACTATGTATTAGATAAGGTCAGATCAAATTTACATGGAGCATGTAGGTAAAGAGGAATCTGTAATCAATCAAATCAAATGTAAAGAGAACCAAAGGCTCTGCCAAGTATACTCGTCCATTCTGCATGGCATACCAGTGTCTACCAGCTTCTAATTGACACATAATCTCCTTGTTTGATTATTATTATTATTTTTAAAAAAAAAAACTGAATTGTCCTTGAAATGAATTTTCTTTAAACAAGCCGTTCACTGAGAAACTGAATGGTAGATTTTCTACAGGACGAAAGGTAGCATTCATGGAAATTTAAATGGTGATAATTGTCATCAGCACTGACTTTGAAGGCTTGCCAAATGAGGTTTGTTAAACATTTGTTTTCTTGCATTTCAGGTTTTCTTCTCAGTTCACCGTTAAAAAAGGCACTGTTGTAATGAAGATTTTACTGCACTCAAATACAGTGTTACCTTTAGTCAGATATAAATGGTTGTAACATTAGATTAGAAATTCAAAAGCACCTAATGCATTAACATGTAACAAAACTAAAAAGGAGTTAAAAGCCATGAAACTAAGTCTGTAGTAAGTGTATAGTGTTTTGTCTCTCATGCGCGCTACAAACACCAGGAAATGGCATTACACTGCTGACAAGTGCTCGGTGCGAGGGGTGGGGAAGCGGCTGACATGCCGCACCCCATGGTGGCGAACAGCTTCTCAAACTGGCAACTTGTCACAGGTGGGGTCCCCCAGGGATCAACACTGGGCTGCTTAATATCTTCCTAAGTGATCTGGATGATGGGATGAAGTTTCCCCTAATGAAGTTTGCCAATGATACCAAACTGAGCAAGGAAGTGGACACTTGAGAAGAAAGGACCTCGATCAGCTGGAAGAGTGGGCTAACAAGAACCTTATGAAGTTCAACAAGGACAAGTGTACGGTCTTTCACCTGAGAAAACATAATCCAGAAATGCAGCACAGGCTAGGATCTACCAGGCAGAGGAGCAGCTCTGTGGAAAGGGACCTGCGGGTCCTGGTGGACAACAAGCTCAATGTGAGTGAACAGTGTGCTGCTGCAGCAAAGCAAGCCAAGAGGATGCTGGGTCACATCAACAAGGGCATCACCAGCAGAGATAAAGAAGTCATCGTCCCACTCTACTCAGGGCTTGTCAGGCCACACCTGGAATACTGTGTTCAGTTTTGATCCCCGCTATACAAAGAAGAAGTGGACAGGCTGGAGAGGGTCCAGGGAAGGGACACAAAGATGATCAAAGGACTGGGAAGTCTGCCTTATGAGGAAAGGCTCAGAGAACTGAGTTTGTTCATCCTCGAGAAAAGAAAGCTTAGAGGGGAATCTTATCACCATGTTCCAGTATTTAAAGGGTGGCCACAAAGAAGGTGGAGACTCCCTTTTTACAAGGGGTCACATGGAAAAAACAAGGGGTAATGGGTACAAGTTACTGCTGAGCAGATTCTGATTGGACTCAAGAGGAATATTTTTCGCAATGAGAACAACCAGCCATTGGAATAATCTCCCCAGGGAAGCGGTGGATCCCCCATCGTTGGACATGTTTAAGATTGGTCTGGACAGGGTGCTGGGCCATCTTGTTTAGACGGGGCTTCTGCTGGGAAAGTTGGGACCAGATGATCCTTGAGGTCCCTTCCAACCTGGTATTCTGTGATTCTATTAAATTAATTCTTGAAAGGTCCTTGCTGGTATAGGGGCAAGCATGCAAGTTGTTCAAGTGATTATTTTTAATTAAATAAATAAAATTATTAGAGCGAGTAGGGGCACTGTGATGATGTCCTTTAACTTGTATTTTAAGTTCCAAAGATGTTTTTCCATCCCATTGTATTTATGGTTTAGGACTTATGATACAGAGCAGACTTTTTTCCGCTCTGGATACATGAAAATGCTATCTCTCTCTCCTCTAAAGATTTTACTTATTCACATTGTCAAAACATTCTCTACCAGATATCAATAAAGGAACACTCTTGTTACTGCTAAAACATCAAGCCCTTGAAGGCTTTTCCTACCACAGTGTTGCAAAATGGGAGTGGAGTGCTTTTGTTAGCCTGAATATACTGTCACATTTTCATCAAACAGGAGTTGACTGCAGACCAATATTGCATTTTGGGTAGAAATCAGCTATGAAAAAAAAAAAAAAAAGAATCGCTTGTTTGAAAGAAAGAGGTAAAAGGTGAACTACAGAACTACTCCTTCAAGGCACTTCATCGGGGAGAAAGGAAAGCACTCAATGTGTTTCAAAGCTGGCAGGAAATAATAAATAGTCTGCATGTAGAAGGTAAGAACCAATAACCTAATAACAGCACATACTACAACTCTGCCATGAAGCAAAAAAAAAAAAGTTAAAATAAATTAAAATGAAGGTAAAATTAATACTTTCTGACTGCCTCTTTTCTACAGTCCTACCAGATACTGATCTGATGTTACCGATGATTCTGATGTACTCAGATTAGGGTATATCATCCTAAAAAGCTGCCGTAGGGAAAGAATAAAGGGGAAAGATACCACAAATTTTAGCTCCAAAAAGCTACAAAATAAATGCTATTGTCAGATTATTCCAACCACTAGCATGTTAATGCCCTCTTCGGATTTTCCATTTTTCTCTTGCCACATATTTGTGGGGTTATCTGAATGTGAAAGTTGTGTTTCAGGAGTTACTCACGTCCCACTTCCTTAAGCACTTTTACCAGACTAAACAACAGAAGGTTTCTCCTATCTGTGGGAGGATATTAAAAAAAAAAAAATTAAATTAAAATAAATTTATTTTCCCAAATTGAGTCTACTTTGCCTGTGACAGTAATTGGTAAGAGACCTCCCTGTCCCTAACTCGATGCACAAGCTTTTCCATTTTATAAGAGGGCATCTGGCTGCTAGCTAATGTCAATCCACCACAAGAATACATTCACTCATGGATTCTTACAAATCAGTCTGTACATAAATACATCTGATACAGATAACTAAATAAGATAAGAGCAGAGATCAGTCTGTCTGTTAAGAAGAGAAACAACTGATGCAATAGTAAATATACCATCTCTTCCCTTGATGGAAAGACGACATACTAAAATTGCAAGATACCATTGACATTTCAGTGCTTTATAGAAGTGATTGGTTGCCGTCCCTCATAAACGCCTATAACTTACTCCTGTGGTTCTTCAGAAAAAAAAAAAAAAATCATTCCTTTTTCATTTGATATGCAAAAATCTTTGAGAATAATTTGGTTTAAAGGGTAGTTAAGGTGATAGTGCAAGGCAGTGAAACTTAAATGCTAGGCTTTACTTCTACTTGTACGCAGTTTGTAATGAACTTCCAAAGGCAACTCAAGTTACCCAGTGGTATATTACTAGCAGAAGTTACTAGACTGTATCGTTAGTAGCCTTACAGGTTTATAATAAGATTCTACAACAAGCACAGTTTGGAGCAACTTCTGTGCAAATCCTCCTCCAGCGGAGAAAGTTTGAAGACGGTGGGCTCCACGTCATACTTCAGTGGCTGATGGCGAATTCTATGGCTTATGCTGGGTAGGCTCCGGGGTGTCAAATATAGTACCAAACTAACTAATATCGCTGATGTGACCTTCTAGCTAGCATTTACTTTCTTTTCTGGTTTAAAATGTTTGAGACTTGGTTGGCACCATGGCAGTTACGGCCTTGACGGTTCATCTTACAGGGTATACAGGGGAGAGGGGGGGTTGGGGAAAGGAAATAAAATAGAGAGAAGTATATTGACCTTTTCAAGACAAGTGCCAACAGAGATAGCACTCCCACAGAAGTGCTTTATTTCTGAATAATCAAGTCTGGCAGGAGCTCTGGTGTGATGGGATCAGACAGTGCCATCTCCAATAAGATTAGGATGAAAATCTGTCTGAGTTGATAAAAAAAAAAAAAAAAATCATGCAATCTGTCTCTCTTGAGTTTATTACATCAGTTGCCTATAATATCCAGAAAAGAAAGAAGAGTCAATTTCTAATTTTCCACGCCACCTCCCATTAACTGCAATAATCTGCATATTGTTACAAATAATGAAGACTTTAGGAGTGGTTTCTTGTATGTTTGAGCTGCAATTTCTAATCCTCATTTGGACTTTAAACAGAACAGTTATGTAAAAAAAAACCCAACAAACATTTGTCGGATCAAGTCAAATCAACTTATTAATAGGTTATTTTTATTATTATTATTATTTGCAAACTCAGTACACTAATTATAAAGTATGTATTTCAGAAAACTACTACCTTTCTTATATTTTGCCTACATTAAACAAAATGTCGTTTTGTATTTAAATGCTTCCAAAGATTTCGTTTTGGTTAAGAGTTTGCTTTCTTGTACACACCATGCAACCTCCAAAGTCTTAGAATCACCTTTGGCAAACCATTTCAAGCACCCAAATGATGACCTTAAGCAACATGTAGGTGGTTCTCTCCTGAGTTATCGTGAACACATATTCCGCTTTAATCCTAACTACTACAGTCTTACTACATTAATTGCACTTACTCACAGATTTCCATGAAGTATTGCTGTATCTTCTCCACACCAGTACTTTTCAAAGTATCCCCACAAACAAAGTACATTTCTTACAAGTGTTTCATTACTTTTCTCCTTTCGCTATGTGACAAGACCAAGCATTTGCATATAAAAAACTTAGTTTATTTCAGCATTGTAAGTCTTAAACATAGTACCTTGAAGCTACTCCAATCAAAGAGGCACTCATATCCACAATTAAGAATCTAATCAATGCCTTACAGGGTCTGATCAGCAATCCTTCTTGCCCAGTGCTCTCTCTCAAAGAGGTGCAGTAAGAGATGTTACTTAGAAAGACACTATGCCAGCTTTATCGCTACTTATAAACCCTTGCCCTCACTTCTCAAAAGAGGAAGCTCCTCTTCCTACAAACACTAGACTAGGAACGTTACATCCTTTCCTATTTTTGGGGGACCTATTACCCCTGAATTTGTCCAATATTCTTTGAAACTGATGAACTTCTGAAGTTGTCACCAAGTGGTCCCACCAATTCCCTAGCTAACTTCATTTTCAAAAAAGTAAATACCCTTCTCAGTATCAGCTGAAGTATCCTTTGCAGGAAATTAGAAATTCTAAAAGACTATGTGAAGAATGTCTTGTTTACATTTATCTAGCTACATTTAATGAGTTTTCCTCTTATCTTGATTTGGGCATTTACACATTTTTAATGTTACCCTGCGATACTATCTTAACTTTCGTTACCCAGCCACACTCATTTTTTACATCATAGCTTTAGTTGGGCTTTTTCTGATTTACAATACAAAGTTTACTCAAATCTTTAACATGGCATTTTCAGAATGGCATCTGGGTTGCCAGTAGACGTGGGTATCTTGCTTGCTGACCATCCGCCTCCTTCACTCAGTTCCCCGTCCTGAAGTTGAATACCTGCATAATAGATTCACTTGGATTGCTCTCTTCTGGAATCATAGAATCATAGAATCATTCTCCATAGAATCATAGAATCATTCTCCATAGAATCATAGAATCATTCTCCATAGAATCATAGAATCATAGAATCATAGAATCATAGAATCATAGAATCATAGAATCATAGAATCATAGGNCACCCTTTCTAATGCAGCCCAGGATGCCATTGGTCTTCTTAGCCACAAGGGCACATTGCTGGCTCATGGTCATCCTCCTGTCTACCAGGACCCCCAGGTCCCTTTCACCTACACTGCTCTCCAGCAGGTCAGCCCCCAACCTGTACTGGTACATGGTGTTTTTCTTCCCCAAATGCAAAACTCTACACTTGCCCTTGTTGAACCTCATCAGGTTTCGCCCCGCCCAACTCTCCAGCCTGTCCAGGTCCCTCTGAATGGCAGCACAGTCTTCTGGGGTGTCAGCCACTCCTCCCAGCTTGGTGTCATCAGCAAACTTGCTGAGGGTACACTCTGTACCCTCATCCAGGTCGTTGATGAAGATGTTGAACAACACCGGTCCCAGTACCGACCCCTGAGGGACTCCACTAGTCACAGGCCTCCAACTAGATTCTGCCCCATTGACTACGACTCTCTGACTTCTAGCTAATTAAGATAGTGATCAATCTTCTCCTTCTCTCCTACTCTGACCTCCGAGGTCTTGTGCATGACTCAAGACCATTCCCAGAACAGCTCCCTTCTGCGTAGGTTACAGGAATATTGGAAACAGTAATTTGTTTCATACAAAGCTTTTATCTTCTCGAACATCCTGATGAGGAATCGATTCAACCCATATGCAGGTAGTCAAATCTCCCACTTTACTGCCACTAAATTTGTAGCTTTTCTAAACTCAACGTTTTCTCATCACAAACATCATCTGATCCGAGAACTATTAATGCAGTATAATATTATATCATTAGAAGGAATTTACATTCACAAGGTAGGGTTTTTTGCCCCACACAAGATTTTCATGGTTCTACACTTCATACTGCCTTTTATGCGCACTGCCACTCCCCTGCCTCTACGTCTAATCATTCCAGCAAAGTTGGCAGCATATTAACATCATACACAAGTGATTAGCCTCCTTCCATCAGGCTTCCAACACATCTATTATAAAGCAGTTGTCATTTGATAACGAGCTTTTTTTGCTTGTTCATCTTTTATATTATCTTCAGCCTAAAAGATAAGTACATATAAGGTCTGCTCCAGCTCTGCTGCTCAGTATTTCACATACCAGTTAAGTTGTATATTCGGTTAATGTTTTCAAGGAATTATAGTAGGTAAGAGATTTCTTTGATACCATTGTGCCAAAAAGGCTTTTCACAGATTTTCTTCATTGATCTGTAACCATGAGTATAATCCTGATGGATCTTAAATACTTGATATTTCTTATTATTTCTTCTACCTTTCATACTACCCTTCATAGCAATGCTACTTTTTGCCTTTAAAGGGAAAAGTTACCAGAAAACCAAAGATCATTCATACAAACCATTCACATTCATCACTCTACTTTCAGAATTTGTCAGTTACTTTCTCTTTGCCCCGCTCCCGAGCCAGGGAGAGGGCCATGGAGGTACTTTACTTCCACACTGATGTCTTCAAGGCAGTGATTTCACTCCTTACTTTTATTCTTTTAGCTAATGATTTGAGGGTTCCAGAATCTCTTCTTTGTTTGTTTCTTCAAGCATCTCACAATAAACTCTTAGGTTTTCTTGCAAGCATTTTAGGTTTATGTACACTTTTCAGTCACAATCAAATCTTTTCTCAAGTACTCGCATTGAAAATATAGGTCTCTGTGTGGATGGAATACTTCCAGATTCTGAACTAGTACCCTCCTCCCACGTTCCCTGCATAGCATGACAAAGGAGATGGTTTTCCATTTTTCCCTTGCCTATTTCTTTCATATATATAATCTTAGACGTGTTAAAATTCCAAATTTATCCTAAGAGTAAATTCTGAGTCATTAAATAATTTACACTTTGTCTTCAGAAAGTTGCTACAAGAATTCCATCAGCATTCAATGCGCTGATACTCCACATTGTTCCAGCTCGAAGTTTTAATTTTTATAAAACGTGTTGCTCTCACAAAATGGTTCCGTTTCTCACAAGTGGCAAAAACAGCTTTATAACAATTAAAAGAATTAAGAAAAAATATCCTACACAACCTATTGCCCTTAAATGGACTCATCATTATCACCATCATTATTATTAATAAAAAAGTTGCACAGTGAAAACATTATCTAGTAAGTTACCAAGACTGTTGTCAGCTACTCAAAGAAGTGATTATTTCCTTTTACTCCCCTTCTCTCTTCGGGAGAAGTATCTGGAGTAATTCTTCAGTTTGGAGCTCCCCACTTCAAGAAAAATATAAATATATTGGAACAAGCACAGCAGAAAATCATCAAGACGATTAAAGGGCTAAAACGCAAGATGCAGACAGAAAGGCTGAGAGAGCCTGCATCAAAGCTTTGAGAAGGACAAAGGGCAAGGCAACTCTTACCGCTGTCTCATACCACCTAAAACAGAAGGCTACAAATAAGAGGGAACTGGATTCTTCTTGGAGATGCACAATGAACAAGTGGCAACAGACAAAAGTTGCAAAAAGAGATATCCCAACAAGATGTTACGAAAAAAATTTCACTACAATGACAGATGCGGGAACAGATTGTCCATCTACACCTCTCCATCTTTAGGGGTAGCTCAAACTCTGCTGGACAAAGCCCCAAGCAACATGGACTAGGCTGACTCTCTTGTTATGAAGGTGATTAGACCAGATCACTTCCAGAGCCCTTTCCAAACTAAGTAATTCCATGATTCAAGAACATGCCTCTGACACGTCCCTGAACGTCTGCAAGTGTGATTTTTTTTTCTTCATGTATAGTCTTTGCTCCATCTTACTACTCATTATTTTTCCTACGCTGAAGCTAGACCCTCTTTTACATTTTTATTCTTGCAGTAATATTACTTTCACACCCTCGTAACATCTTCAGTTGTTTCAATTGCTTCAAAACCCATTCAGAATCAACATAATTTAT
Organism: Rhinoptilus africanus; assembly: GCA_013400135.1. NCBI lineage: Eukaryota > Metazoa > Chordata > Aves > Charadriiformes > Glareolidae > Rhinoptilus > Rhinoptilus africanus. The sequence goes on along the minus strand of VXBO01013318.1, from coordinate 71,943 downwards.
AACTTCTATACAAACATCTGCTAAAGCTTCACATCTACTCTATACTGTTCTGTATTCCTTTTTCTAGTAGAAGTTTCTCAATGGATTATTTACATACACGTAAGACTTCCTCTTTTGGATCAACACTGAAATACTTTTGACACATCAGCTGGCAAAATGCAGCGACTGAACATTTAAGTAGTTCAATCTGATTTTACTTAATCAGAATAAAATTCACTTAAAACATCATTGAACATTCTGGTCCCTGCTTCCAGGGGACTAGATACTAGATACCTCTTCTTACACAATGACTTCAACAAAAAGAGGGCATAAGCAGACCCTCCAACAGAGTGGAAACCAGCTCATTCTTTGCACGCTGTCATTTGGCTGCAAAGTCATTTTCAGCTTCTCGTCTTTCTGGAGTTAGAGACAAAGCTTTAGAAATAGTCACGGACTGCTCTCAAGTGAAATCTAGCGAACAGCTTGCTGATTCTGCTTTAGAAAGCAAGATGTTAAATATCTTCAAGACCGAGAAGTGAAGAAAACTGGTTGTTTCCAATTTCTTTGGCAAATTTTGTTATGATCAATAAGTTATTATGTATAAGCTACAAAGAATCATCCCCTCTCTCCATGGCCATGAGAACAAAAGCAGTTCCTCTGCTTTCATTTATATTAGAATTCACACTGTTGGTAAGAGACATTGAGATGCCTGATGGTGTCTACTTATATGTTTGAGCATTCACACAAATTCCTGTAAGCCACTCACTTGAACAAAGACGACATTTAGTTCCATATTGCCTTTTGGACACCTACTTGCTGTTCTAAATAAAATCTTTAATGTCTCTATTTCCTTTGGAAAAATAATATGGCGGCGCACTTGTATCATCCACGCGAGAAGAGATATATTTCAAAACTTAAAAAAAAAAAGATTAAGCACTTAGCTCCACCTATTAAAAAAAAAAACAAAACTGTCCCTGCAGGCTATAGCCTTCTAATTGCCCACCCCCAGATATATTTGGTATAAGAGTACACTTCACTGATTTTTCAACTGTAGATGCAATAACTCTCTTCTACTAGATTTTGTCAAAACAATGTATTCAGTCCATTCAGTTAAACCTGGAAGGGATGTTAATCTTGTTAGCGCTAATGTTCTCGCTGTCCGTGGAGATTCACAATCCTCTTCAGAGCCATTAACATGTTCCTGTTTGCCCAAACATCACCTTGTCTCCCAAACACATAGGAAACAGTATATCCTCCAGTGGTTTTTAAACCTTACAACCTATTAATTCAGGGAACATTCTTGGGAATTCTAGCGTTATAAAGGCAGCACAGTGATCTTTTAGACTTACTCGAAGAGATTCAAGCAAAAACATCTATAGTTTGAGAATGCCATAAAAAGATCAAAGTGAAATTTGTAAAACAAACCAAAAATATAATAATGCCTTGTCTATCTGAAAAGGAATTAATCACTGCAGCCCTTTGCCTGTCCCAAAGTCTCCAATATCAACCAGGGCAGGTGGGGGTGGGGCACAGTAAGGAACGTGTCAAGAAATAACAGTGGAAATACAGGCATTTTATATATGGGGCAGAATAACCTAAACTATTAGTGAGGCAACTTACTTCCAGAAAGGGAGAAAAGGTTTAAACCTAGGAATACTTTCAAATATTTCGCTTTTCCACAAGTCTTTAAAAACTGAAGAAGCTAAGCAAAGTATCAAAGTAGATCAATGCTGCTACAGGGTTATCAAAAGTAAAAACCTTCATGAAAAGACTCTCCCTCATGGAACCAGAACACATCGATTATGTGCAATCTGAGGACAAATACATCATCTTCTGGACTCTAAATTAGGTCACAGTATTTTATTAAAGTATTCTGACAAAGTTTTATAAATATGTTTTCAAACGCAACTGAATAAAGGTCTGTATTATCCAGAAGCATTTCTTGGGGTTTTTTTGGTGAGGTTTTCTTTGTAGGTCAAACAACTTTTGTCACCCTTTAAGTAAAATAGTTCAATACTACTGATTTAAGCAGTCTGGGATTTTCAAACTTCTTTCTTCACAAATTCCACTTAAAAACCAGAACATTAATGTTATAACCTGAATTTTTTCATACAGCATTTATTGAAAGCCCCAAGAATTTTAAATATACCTCTAAAAGACGAAAGCTAAAGCAATCAATGACTTACCCCTTTTCTGACAACAAAACGTAAGTTCCAATTTGCAAAGCATGTCAGCATTCTCATACTTGTCCTCCTCCGCCTTAACCCAAAAACAGGATTCTGTCATTTCCTGAGGCCTGATCTATAAGCAAGAGACAAAACAAAATTTTATAAATTAACTTATTTTGATACAGAGATCATTTTGCTATTATTTTGATACAGAGTCTGTGCTCTGTAGAATCTAAAGCAAATGAAATATTTAAGAGCTCTGTAAAACATACACTTTCAGTATATAACTCATCTTTAGAATTGTTAATATCTTTCTGATCGAAGATAATAATGGTTACAGTAAGTGCTTTTGGACAAATTGATTCTAATAATACGAAGCAACACAGACATCATGTGCTGTTATCCAAGGCCTAAATATACCAGAGTATCTTTGATCAAGATTTAAAACTTCAGTAAGATTTAAACCATCTCTGAACACAGCTGGTTTAACTACATACTAAGTACCTTACTTTTACATTGTAACTTTGATTGCTTCCTAAAACTCTGAAAATCTTTTTACTGACTCATTTTGATCTAAATAATTATAGTTTCCAAAATTCAGTATATTGATAGTCCTGGTATACTTGATCCTGTCACAACGGAGAAGAAAGAGACTCTATTTTTTCAACTGTTACATTTACATAAGTACATTTACACCAGGGACAAATGGAGAGACCTGCAATGCTGCTTCCCACAGTCCGAGCTAGACAGATGGAAGACACTTGTTTGGAAAGTGTGTAGCTATCAGCACAGTGCAGTGACTGACCCAATGGAAACAGTCTGCTAAAAGACAAGGCGTAGCAGGACCCCAGAAGCACGCTGGTATCAACGTTATTATTCTAGACCAGAACTGACTTTTCCAGGCATCTCAAAGTCAACAGACACTTGTCTAGATGATTTATGAGTCAATGAAAGAGTTTTCAGAAAACAATGAAAACTAAAGGCACATCTTACATAATTTAACTAATGTATCAATTGCTCAATATAGTCTTACTCCCAACAATCGATTTACCATGAGCTCTCTGTAAGATTTTACATCAAGTATTTGCCATTAATCAGTACTACCTTGGACCAGTTGAGTCTCTTCATGGTAACCTCAGGTCTGAATTCTTTTTTAGGCTTCATTCCAAATGGCAAAGTACATGATGGTGGAGACCACTGTGCTCCAGGCAGGCCTGGCAGAGGGGGTGGTGGAGGAGCACCACCAAAAGCCCGGGGAATTCCCAAACCATTCAAAAGTGGTGGAGGAGGAGGGGGAGGTGGCGGTGGTGGAATTGCTCCGTTAGAAGGCAGCGGTGGAGGAGGCGGCGGTGGAAGCTGATGTGGTCCTGCAGCTTTCAGTGGAACAACAGATGCATCTCCACGTGTTGATGGCAGAAAACCAGGTGGCAAGGAGCCATACTGATAAGGAAAATAGTCAGTTTCACATTTTCTATTAACAAAATGCTGTAACAATCATAGTTTATAGATTAAATCCAGCAAGCTAAGTGAAAGTCAGTGCCATTTTCCTAGCACAGGACAATCAAAAATTACTTATAATGAGGCCAATGTGCTTTTGATTTCATAATTGGGAGTCTCGACATTTGAAGTGAACATTCAGACCAAGGGATGCACGTCAAAAATGACAAATTGAAATGCCACATCCCACTTGTCATGTTTGACTGATCATGATCTAAGAAGGGTCTGATAGGTATCCTAACGAAACTTAATCTAGACTAACATGGTTTAGCTCAAATTAAAAAAATTACATCCTAGTCTCTAGCATTCTTATTTATCCCACAGATTACAGGGAAACGTTACAAGGACATAATAGCAGAACCTGAAGAGATCGGTAATTCTGTTGAAAAACAGGTATTTTCCAAAATAGGAGCATTCTCATTCTACAGAATTGAAAGCACAACATAATGATGAAAAAAATTCCCTTCAAAAAATACAGCTGCCTTACTACATAGAATAAAAGTCAGTGTGTAAGGACATCTTTACTGGAACAAGACAGGCTCGTTAGCACGTCAGTAAGTCTAAAAAAATATATATTTATGTCTACTATTTTATGAACTTCTATCACAGGCCTTCAAACATTAATGAACAGGTACCTGACAAAAACAACAAAAGAAAAATAAGAAGCATCTTGTCTACTGGTGATAGTATTGATCAACTTTTCAATTGATAATTATGAGCGGAAACAGTCCATTTTGGTTTTATAAAATGGAGAGAAATACAATAAGCATGGGATTTAATATTTTTAGAATGAACTAGCTGGATATCAATAAATACAAATAAATACACGCACAACAATATTGTTGTTTTGAATTTCTGAACATACGGATTATTCACACTAACAAGACACTGAACAATTAGGCTCTAATAACAGAAGAAATACATTAATAAATACCAAATACAACAAAAGAGTAAAGGAATGAGACCAGGAGAAATATAGTCATAAGAGATAGAAGTAGTCACGTTAAGTAGCAACTGCTGCCATATGGAAACCAAAGATTCCTCTTAAGACAGATTTAAGAATACCAAGTTGCAGTAATCAATTACTTGGTATTTATAAAACATTCCAAGCATCCCATTAACAGTGGGATAATAACAATATGTTATGCTCACTGTCTGCACATTAAAAAAAGTTATATTTAATACAGCGAGAAAGAGAAAAATAGGAGAGAAAACCAATTTCATTCAAAGAGTATTTAAGCGTGTTTTCAAGACACATAAAAATACTTTCTTAACGATTTACAGCTTCCGCTATATTTTTTTTAGAATGCAACAATCTTTGTAATTGCTTTTTTTAAAGCCTGTTTGACTTTGATGTTGACAGTTAATTCTGACCAGAAACTGAATTAGAATGACATTTTTAACAGACCAAAGCAGAGCTAAACTAATTTTCCTCACAAAGAAAATTAAACAAGCTCAAAAGTATAAAAACCCTCTATGAATAAAACATATAATATATTGCCTTCTTATATGCATGTTTTCCCAATACTGTCTTTCTTTAGCCATTTTTAGACTATGCTGCTTATTCCAGGAAATAAGATACAGGAAAAATCACTTGGTCCTACAGTGTCCCTACACAGATTTTTAGAGTGGAAGCAGTTACAAGCAGTTACAAGCTCAAGTGTTACTCTCAAAAATATGCACTGTTCCTCTCCATCACATTTTAAAATATCTATTTATGCTTGAAAATTGAAAAATTATCAGGAAATGTTCTTATCCAGCCACAGGTTATTTCTTTCGCTGCTGGATATCCATGGTAAGGCTCCAGCAAAGCAAACTGCGTAATGAATAATTTCCTGCGGAGGGATAAAGATCACAGTGATGAATGCTAATCTAAAAGCATAAGACTTATTACCCTATGTGGTTAATTACTTTGGAAATATATGACACTGAAAGCAAAACCCAAATGAAACATAAGAAACTAGTTTAATTAACAGAGCTCAGGCACAGAAAGGATCATCTGGGAACTCAAACTGCTAATTAATGTCACATTACAATTCTTTGTATAAAACAGAAATAAAAGGAAACTAACAGTCCACAATAATCAATAACAAGGATTCTTTGAAAAAACCCTCAACTGTACCATCAGAATCTGCAAAAGATGCAAAATTAAGTCCCTTTCAAAACCAATACTTCATACATTCATTTAAACTATCTTATACCTGTGATTTAAAAGCTTGTAATTCTGCTTCAAGTTCATTGATTCTTTCTTCTTTTTTTTGCAGTAGGGCCTGGGTCTCTTGATGAACTACAAAATCTTTTTCAAACTACGAAAAAAAGAAAAAACAAAAAAAAGTTGTTGCTACTAGTCAGTTCTCCACAGCTTATTTAGATTTCAGCTTTTCCTTTTGTGTTTGTTAAAACTCATGTGTTAAGAACACTAAGGACACATACGACATAGCTGCTATTCTAACTTCCATCTACCCACTGAGCGGAAGTACCATCTCTATTACCACTACAAGTCTCTACTATATGAAACAGCATAAAGTACATAACGTATTTTATGTTGGAATTTATAGATCGTGTAGCTTAAAAAATTGATGTCAGTAATACAGAGTCCATAGATATAAATGAGACAATTCAATCCTTCTTCTCCCACTGTTTATGTTGAAGAAGAAACTGTTCAAATACAGTGTTCAGTTAATTCTGGGGAGATTTGTACATGAAACTTTAAAATAAATAGTAGAAAGACTCTCAATTAAGGTTAACTACTTTACACCGCTTTTCTCTGCTTTCTAGTCCACAAAAACATCCTAAATTTCCACTTAAACGTAGAGCTAATGTTAACTTGAAGTTAAAAACTAAACCACATTCAGTTACACCATTCATGAAGCTATTAAGTAGTCTCCTGTGTCCATCTTATGACCACATAATTTAAAAATGACTTACTTTTCTGGAAAGTTCAGAAGCCTTCTCTTCACATTCTTCTAATCTTGCTTTATCTACACAAATATCTTGAAAAAATAAACAGACACACTTGCACATATACAGGGAACACAAGATTCTTAATCACATGTATCACTTTAACTTGGGGTTTGGAACATATAAAGAAGTGTGATACTCTAATCATTTCCAAGCATAGTACTTACCTATTAAGTGGCTGACATTTATATCTAATCTTTTACGATACGTGAAATCTGGGTCTGTCCCACTTCGATGTAACACTATCTGGGACACACACTCTTCAATTAATTTGAAATACTGTGGACTAAAGACAGAGATGAGTTCTTTTACAGCATATTTATTTATTAACGTATACTTAAAACCTTGTCTATGAACACAGTAAGGTCAAAAGATTTGAGCCAACTTATTTCCATAGAAGGGGAGGTGCAAACCCCAAAAGTCTCACAGGACAAATACATCCAGCAGCTTACTACACAACAACGGTTCACACTAAACCTGAAAAAACAGTGGACCTAATGATAAATTATTCTTATAAGCATCTGTGTTATATTATTCAGATATATATTAGATCTGAATTACATCTGTATTTCTCCCGCTATGGAAACACAGAAAGGAATGACTCCCTCCTGCTTCCCCCCAGCAAAGGGAAAGCTCTTCCTTCAGCTTGATCCCTTTGGGTTTTGTGACTTGTGTAACTGTTGCAGCCCTGCTTCAGTAAGAGGAATGAAAAACATCTTGTGCTAGAAACCGCACCAGGCAAGCACTCTTAACCTTTAAGGGTACCTCTGGGCTAGGCCTTGCCTGGAATGCAAGGCTATGCAGAGTGCTAGGCAGAAACAGAAAGCCTTCCTTCCCTGTTTGGTTCATATCTGGTTCCTCCAACACAAGCAGACTTGAGAAAGGGAAGGATGTGGCAGTTTCAAACATCTAAGATTTAACTAACTTTTTCTCTGTACTTTATCTGACAAACTTTCCAAGAGACAGTAACGTGTTCACGCTGACTTATAATGTATATTGAGAATACTCAATTCCCAACCAAAAATTACTCTACATTAGGCATATTTTCAGATTTCTGTATAAAGTGCAGTTCTGTGCATAGTTGGTTTTGTCCTTTGAGTCAAATACATCAAAAATTACAATGCTATTACCATGATTTATAACCAATTAAGAGACCTGTCCTAATCACTTAGACTTGCAGTCAATAAGCTTCATATCTCAACACAAACAGTTTTCTGTATTTATATATAAAATTGTATTCTAAGTAGAAGAGACAAAAACATATAGATGGCATTCTTATTCAAAGCCGATACTTTTGAACATGAGTTTACAAATGAATAGTTACGATTTAAAATAGCAAATACTAAACTATATTTATCATTAAATTTATGGAAGAAATGTTCTATTAATGACTAAATGACAAGAAGATTGATAATCAACATTTAGCATAGCATTAAACATACCGTATAAAATAGTCATTTCTTATGAGCAAAAGATGTTGGAGAATAGAAAGAAAATATCCTTCAGCACTAGTGTCCTTAACTGTATTCCACACCATGTTGTAAACATCATTTACTTCAGTAAAAAAGTTAAGGAGAGTAATAGCAAGGAAAAAAAATATTTCAGTCAAACATTGATTGATAACTTTGTTTAAACAAAAGTTATACCAGAAACATGTCCATTATACACTTTGTTTTGTTTGTGTTTCTCTTGCTGTTATCAAAAGGATATTCTAGTTCAGATCTAATATCTTCTAAACGATGCGAGAACTCAATCATGTCTTCTTCCTTGTGCTCATTGAACACTTTCAGCTGAATATCTAGGGCTTCATTCTTTATACATTTCAATTGCTGCAAAGAAGAAACAGTAGATAGGCTTGCAAAATTAGCATTACCCTACATAAATAAACCCTATCTTTTTAGCAACTTCAAAAAGTATAAGTTATTTTAAAGTTTAAAATTACACAAAAACACATGGGTTCAGTTAAAAGGTAAACATGGCTTATGCCTGACTTAACAAATGTGTGCGCAACGGTCTGTCACATGTTCTAAATCAAAGTCCTAAAATGCTGAAGAATCAGCATGAAGTTCAGAGAACACACTTCACCTTTTCATTCTTATTTTAAAATTGATTCTCATAGATAACTGTTCATGCCCAGACTTAATAAAATGCCTTTGAGAATAATTTATTAGAACCTGTTCTCCCATTCCCCCTCTCTCAAACTCAAACAGTCCAATAATTTAAACAGTAATGCAAAGAGAGACTACAGGACGCTTACTGGCAATATCTCTTTGAATCCACTGCGCATAAATTCATTTCTGATGTGAAGCCTAAAATCCAAATCATCAGGAGATGTAACAAGGGCGTTGATGAGCTGCATGCAGGCTACCTATAACAGAAGAAATATTAAACTATTTCATTTCTGAGATTTCAATATAAATCACAATCAAAAAGACATAACTAACTACTAATTAGACATTACATCATGTCTAATTATCCATCTACTGTGGCCTTATAATTAAGATACTTTAATTTCTTATCAACCACATGAGCCATAGACACCAAACACTAGTTCACAAATTTCCATAAAAACGAAGCATTTTCTCACTCCATTGGATTTTGTTATTTTATACAAATAGCAAGTTCTTTTATTAAATGAACTGTAGCACACAGTACATACCTTGATAAGTATAATTCTCAACATATAAAAATCAATGTAAACATACATTTATCTATACATATAGATAAAAAAGTGACATAACAGAAATGGTAAAGTCTGTGTAAACAACAGAAGATGTATTAGAAGACAAACTGCTGATTAAACTAAACTGAGCCTGAGCAACAGAAGAGACTTCTCTTTCCTTTTAAAAATCTTCCCTCTTTCAATATACTGAGCATCATACAGTACTCGATAGGGATCAGCGCTTCAGCTCAAAAGCAAGCATCAGGTCAACTACGATGCCTGCATCAGTCTGTGGTTAACTGGCAAGTAGTCTCACAGAATCAAGAGATTTATCTGGAAAACCGATAGCCAGGAACAGCAGGAATTCACTGTCCAGATTCACAAGCCTTTACAACCATAGCAAATTATTATTAATCATAAATAAGGACCAGCTAGGATGACAACAGCCATTATTTCCTTTTTTTCTCTCTCTTTTTTTTTTTTAAATACCCTCTTTATTGTCTGCACATTTTTCTTCAATGCACAGAAAATGTGTTATTCATGTATTTCCAGCATTTTAAGGGCTTTTTAAAAGTACAAGTCAATTGGGATGTGTCTTCTGGCCTAACATACTATGTAAACAAGTAAAGCAAACTGGTTTAAATACTTTCTCTGTTGTAAAGCCTTTTATCATCTAGAAAATCATGACATATTATGCTGTGGTCAGGAAAAAGGTAATACTGGGAACATACCGTATCAGCCATCTACAAAGTACGTATAATTCTGAGTAATGAATTTACATATGGTCACTAGAAAAACTGGATGGCCAAGCTACTTTGATACAGACTGTAAGAAATGCAACAGTACTCATTAGTTTTACAAGAGGAACGTGGTAAGATAAATGATAACAGAGAAGACAACCATGATCATACATTTATTCTACTGCAAGGATTACAAGTATGAAAGTAGTTTCATACTTTATTTCAGCTAAACTGTTATAAAGGTGCGTGGCAGACACCATAACCTAGGCCTATACTTGACAACAGCGTTGGCATGCACATATGAACTTTAGTTAACGCTACAGGAGAAGGGAGTAGCTTAGTTATAAGAACAGAGGAGTGTAAACAACCTGATATTCAACCTGAGAGCTGTGAACGCGTTGAGAAAATCAAGTTAAGCAGATTGTGAGCTCCGGCAGGTGGTTATGAACTAAGTGTTAGAATGACCTCATTAAGCATCAGGCATTCTCCACCCAATCCCATAAATTATGGTGTTTAGAATCACTTGGAGAGAGAACCCCAAGGGCCCAACAGCTCTGTGCCAGGAGTTGGAACCATCTCTCCAACTTTCAGAGACATGTGAGAGGACAAGGATGCTCAAGGAAGGACGGCGTGGCACAGCAAGGTTGGAACCACTGGACTAATCCATCTGACACCTCTCCTGGAGAAAAGCTGCCATGACAGCATCTATCCTTGCATTACTCCATCATACAGCATACCTTGCATCAACAATAACTTTAAAACAGTAATAGGAGGAGGGAGTAAGCTTTGCTCCTTACCCTTACTTGAATAAAACACTGAAACTATGTTCTAATCCCTCAGAACTTCTATGAAACTGAGTGCGTCCAAATACCTAGATTTGCATAATAATAAAATACTACTGCTTTTACTTTATTGGTATCAATCGGAAAAAAACCACACTAAATTGAATTATTTAAATCAATTGCATTAAAACATTAAGATGGATTTCTGACCTACTCCA
>VXBO01013318.1:42433-58711 GCA_013400135.1 Rhinoptilus africanus | reverse complement strand
ACATGAAGCTGTATTAAAGCTGACCAAGAAAAGAAAATATATTTGAGGGACAACTTGCAAAAAGCATCTATGATTAACACATCTTTTTCCTCGAAGATAATAAAAAAAAAAATCATAGAATCATACAGGTTGGAAAAAACCTTTTAAGATCATTGAGTCCAACCATTAACATAACACTGTGAAGTCCACCATTAAACCACGCTTCTAAGTGCCACATCTACACATCTTTTAAATGCCTCCAGGGATGGTAACTCAAAGACAAGCAGAGAATCTGTAGGGTCAGTGAAAGATCATGGTGAAAAAGAAGACCCAAAGAAAAGGAAGACCAGAGCAACACTTGATAAAACATTCTACTGCTGTGCAAAAGGAGTTCCCAAAGGCACAAACAGTTTCAGGGGTTGGCAGAAGAACTTAAAAAAACAAATCAGAAGTCACAATAAAGCATTCATACAAATGTTTTGAAGAAAACTGTGGACAAAATAATGTCCGTACTAGTTACTGCATTTAAGTTCTTACTGAGAAGTATGTTGACATCCAAGAAAAGGGACATGGCAGAAATTATATTGATATTTACAAGGACATGTTCGGGAAGATCTGGACAATTACAGACCGGTAAGCTTGACTCTTCTACAGTGCTAATATATTTAAAGTATAACAAAGAACAAAATTAATACGTAACATGAATAAATTAACAGAATGAATAAATGCAACATGGCTTTATAAAGTAAAATCCTCTTTCACAAACTCATGAAAGTTGCCTGAAAGGCTCAAGAAGCAGGCAAAAATGCCTGCTGGACTGCCCTAAGTCTGGACTTCAAGAAAAAGAAAAAAGTTTGTAAGATGTCGAAACCATTCAGAAAAATTTATAAATGAGCACGTTAAGAAGCCAAATTCACCAAATATTACAAAATAGTGTTGAATTTGATGTTTAGAAGTTTCTATTTTAAAAAAAAAAAAAGCTTTTAGGGCTCAAAAATTATTTGGCTGCACTAAGGTCTGTTGAAGTAGTATTTCCTTGCTACTTTTATTCCTCACTGTAAGACCATCTTTTTATTTTATGCTAGAAAAGTGTGCAACATGTAAAAAATTAATAAAAATATCAACAAAATAAATCACATTCAATGCTATAAACTGCAAGGCAATGAAAGTCTGTTCATGTCCTTTTTCCATATTCTTTACAGTGAGATCATTTACACTATCACCTAATGAGTAACAATAAAAAAACCTACACATATTAAAGAGGAATATACCTATGGTGTGCTTTCTTTCAGAAAGGTCCCGGCACAACAATACTATCAGTCAATTTTAAAAGAACTCAGTTAAATCAGGAATATAGGTAAAGGAACACCACCTTGACCATTCTGTTGTAAATAAAATAAGTTCCCTTGAGAAAGATCTTTATGATTCGGGGCTTCTTTAAAGTTACAAATAAGAAACAATTCGCAGTTATTCTTCCCTGAACAACCCACTTGGAAAGCGCTGAACTGATAACAATTTGTGGCTTTAACCCTCAAGTGGAGTCTTCATCTTTGTAGTGTCTGTCAGAACTATTTTTATGACACTTCTCCCTGAAATCTGTTATTTCCCTAATTTTATGCAGTATGTTTCTCTATATACATCTACACTATTTTAGAAACCTAAACAAGAATATGACTTGGTTAACGTATTATTCACTTCCTTGCGATAAATCCAGACAAACCTTTGTGTTACTCCTGAAGCCCTTTTCTGTGCATGTACTGCTAACCCCCAAAAAAGGAAGAAGTGACAAATACCGGAAGATAAATAAAAAGAAAATCCTTAGACTCACCTACATCCTAACCCCACACAACAATAACAAACATTTTAAAATCACCTAAGGTGCCCAGTCCACTTCTCAAAAATGGACTGAATAAAACCTTCCAGCAATTGTCTTAACAGCATCCAACAGAGAAGAAATCAGGACTCTCCTGTTGCACAATTTAGTATTTTTGGACACTGAAATAGCTCCTCATATTCACTAATTGTCTGTCATGTCCTTTACGGTCTTGTTCAGAACATATGGCCCTGTAGGCCAGTTACTTTCGCTAGCAACAGGCTACAGGCTTTTTATCAACTAACTAAAAGTGCATACTTCCAGACTTGTCAGGCTTATCAAGACTTGGCTCACCTGTCTGGAGCTCTCTTTTGGCTTATGTAGCTGCAACAGGATTTGTCGTTTTGTGGTAACAGAATAACTACCACCCCACTAGTTCTAGATTTTGCTTAGCCTTGTACAAAGTTTACTGTTAGATGCTTTTCTATAACTAGCAGATAGCCATATGTCCCTAAATAAAATGCAGCATAGCAAAGCAGAGGCACAGGACGCAAGCAGACACAGGTGTTAGCACTACTGAGAGTCATTTGATTAGACCATTAAGTCTTCATTTAGGCCAACAACAAACTCTTGTCTTTTCCTTCATCCCAGAAGCCGCACAGACTGCAGTGTCACAATGTGGGGGAGAATCTGATCAGCCCCGTATGTAATTTGGACGGAACAAATGGTAGACAATGCAGGCAACCAAAAGAGTTAAAATGTAGTGCAACAATACCTTACAGAATATATTCTCTTATTATGTAAGTATGGGCTGCATCCTTTATTCTTAAACTCTTCTGTATTTGTTTTGGTATTGGTCCACTTTACCAAACCTTCCACTTTGTCAGTATTTTTCTTTAGCGGCCACGATGAAAGTTTTTACTTCCCCTAATTTTGATCCTATTTTGTTGAAACCTGTTATACCATCACTGATCTATCTCTCTGGCGTACTGAGTCTCTCACTCAGTTGCATTTTCTTGATTCAATAGCTCTGCCATTCAAAACCAGTAATTCGGTACGCTGACAGATGCCACCAACACCCGTACTCCCGCTCACATCAGCGAGGCATTTCAGTGACAGGAGGCTTCATTGGACAACACCATCATACATCAGTAATAACGTACGGCAGTGCAAGGTCACACTTACATTTCCAATAAAGTCAGACTCCATATTGTTCGATGACATCAGAATAGGAACCTTCGTCACTGCTATCAACAGTTTAAAACAGACTATTGTCATGCAAAACTTTCTGCGAACAGATTGCTAAGCAAGGAATCGGCTTTTATCACACTTGATTTAAACTACCAATGAAGAGGCAATCAGAGACCGAACAAAGCACGCTACTGTGAAAATCCTGATCAAGAGCAAACTACAGTTTTATCTTTGAGGTAGCAAGGCAATTTAGATGAAAGGATGTCTACAGGTGTAATTGCTGCCAGGAAAAAAAAAAGGCATTTTCTTTTAATTTGCCAAATCAACAAGGTACACGTCCACATGTGCTATTCAAAAAGAACAGACACAAGAAAGGATAATGAAAAGCAAGAAAGACTTCAGCAAAGAGTACTGTTATTCTAGTACTTTAGTCAAATGTGATCAAGGGGGAATTCGATTGCAGTTCATAATCAGAACATACTTCAGCTTTCCTGTAATAAACAAGACAAAGAACTACTGGATTACGTTAGCAAACTATTTATTTCTATAGGAAAACAAAGACTAAGTAATAGTGAAAGTTCCCAACAGAAGCTTACAAAAAGCAGAAGGAGAAAAGGTTATACAGGAGGAAGCAAGCACAAGTCTAAGCAAGGCATGGCTTAGACATCTGCCTTTGAGTAATTTCCTTTATGAAAACTTAAAAAAAAAACCCAAAACACAAAAGAAAAGAACATGTAAAGTCTGTCATTTATTTTTTTTTTAAATTACAAAGATAGCGGTACATTACTTCTGTTTAGAAATACCAGATTATGACTCTCTCATATTAAAGTAGTGCTAAATGTGTTTAACAACATGCTTTAAAAATACTGAATATTCAAATACAGCTTGGTATTCAGAATTATTAAATTACCAGAAAGCACTACTGACTTCAGATCTAACAATAGCAAAACAATAAATAAGTTTGTTCCCTGCTTCTAGAGTGTGGCTGCTAATCAAAGAAATGAAGTACAAATAACAAATATGGTAAGATCTTCCACAGAAAGAGACTATGCAATCTCCAATGCTGGTAATAAGGGGTCCGGCCAAAGAGAAAACAGAGTCATAGAATCATACAATGGTTTGAGTTGGAAGGGACCTTAAAGATCATCTGGTTCCAACCCCTCTGCCATGGGCAGGGACACCTCCCACTCGACCAGGTTGCTCAAAGCCCCATCCAGCCTGGCACTGGACACTTCAGGGATGGGGCAGCCACAGCTTCTCTGGGCAACCTCTTCCAGTGTCTCACCACCCTCACAGTAAAGAATTTCTTTCCAATATCTAACCTAAATCTCCGCTCTTTCAGTTTAAAACCATTACCCCTCATCCTAACGCTACATTCCCTCAATAAAGAGTCCCTGCCCACCTTTCCTATAGGCCCCCTTTAGCCACTGGAAGGCCGCTATAAGGTCTCCCTGGAGCCTTCTTTTCTCCAGGCTGAACAACCCCAACTCTCTCAGCCTGTCCTCATAGCAGAGGTGCTCCAGCCCTCTAATCATCTTCATGGCCCTCGGCTGGACCCATTCCAACAGGTCCATGTCCTTCTTGTGCTGAGTACTCCAAAGAGTTGAAAGAACTTCTTAAGGGAGAAAGTAAGCTACAGATAATTAATTACTTATTTTCTTTGAGTGCTTGTCTCTACATGCATTTATACTACACAAAATTCCAAGGAGTATCTGCTCATAATTATTAGTCTTCAAGGTCCCTAATTAAGCAACAATTGAAGAACAATCATCCCAAATGTAAAATCATTCCTTGACAATTCTCAGAGTACGTAACACATATAAAATGCCTATGACACTCCAATTGACAGCTCTATAAATGTCAGCTCTTGGTACACAAAACAATCGGTCACTGCTCACACTCCAGATGAGTGGGCCCTAACTGCATTCTTTTCCATTCTTTTACACTCAGTTACCTTGGGTAAGATTCTGTAAACAGACTGACAGCCTTTTGAATTTTCAGCCATGGACACAAGGTGGGAAAGCTGTGTCCATGTTAAAAAAGATGTCTCGTCTTCAATAAATGAAGAGGCACTTCAGCTGAAGTAGTATGAGGTTTAGTGAAGACAAGTAAATTAGCTTCCTAAGAAAGGAGAAGCCGTTGCGAGCAAAACATTCTGGGCTAATAGCCTGTATCTAAAACAGATCATGAAGAGTTGTAGATCCTGTAGGTGGAAGTATTTTGTCAGTCTGCCCTTGAGAAGATGCCTGAAGAAGCTAAATTATTTTAGGCTCCAACAGAGAAAGGCATATGTTAATACGCAGCTCTCTGGTGTACCTTCCAAAATTTTGTTGAGGTGCTGAGGACTGCAATTCCTAAGTACACTTTCCTGAAGGGCACCTCTAACCCAAACAGTAATTGCATCTTGAGAGTATCCTGCTTTTTACAACAGGCATACAGTGAAGGCACGCAGAGGCACTTCCCTTTCTTTAAGTAAAAGGCAAGAGCAAATCTTTCACTTCACCTGGCAGTCTGGTTAGATGCTTCCTTCTCTTCTTCACCTCTAAAGGACTGCAGCTAAGCATAGCGCACCACGTTGCTTTTCAGAGGGCTTTCGGGTCTGCCAGTGTATTCCATGTGAATCACAGAACCACAGAATGGTTTGGGTTGGAAAGGACCTTAAAGATCATCTAGTCCCAACGCCCCTGTCGTGGGCTGGACCAGGTCACTAAAAGCCCCATCCAGCCTGGAATGCTCTTAACGTCCTGCTGCCACACGGTAGGGAAATCTACAATACTTGACTTTGCATGTTTATCTAGAAGACAGGTATGTATTGATGGATGCACACACAAACCATTTTCGGTAGGGAAGAACTTTGCACGGATGACGATACAGTTCATATGGAATGTCCAAATTAAATGCTTTCCTCCACCAGAAACTCGGCCAGTGAGATCAGAAATATTCTGCTAAGTGAGAAGTTACAGCTTGAAATTCTGATTTTCTGCGATTCCAACTGGTGATGTCTATCAAGTTACAGGATGCATTTTCTGAGGATTCCACAGTCTGTACTTTAAACTCGTATTTTCCCCAGTTCAAGACCAGATAGAACACACCGGGTCCTTTTCTGCTGGAAAATGTCAGGTGTATCTCAGTAGCTCAGAGCAGCTTTTTCCTTGCATAGGCAATAAAATCAATACTATCTATGTGGTAAGTACCACCTGATGTCATATCTTGCCTATTTGAATACAAGAAACTGCTTCACTTTTCTCACTCTTACTGCAAGTTTGTAGAAAAGTCTGTAAAAATTACGTTTATTTAGTTAAATTCTACTTGCCAGTATTAAACTGGCTGTAGATTTGGCTTTGGTACAGACACTACATTGATGATCATCAATTATTTACCCTTGCTAAAGACAAAAAAAATTCTGTAGTAATGACTTTGAGAAGTACCATCCACGTGAATGTACATTTACATAGATCTTATATAAGTATTAACAGTCTATACATTTAGATAAGGCGAGCTTTGCTCTGATTCATCCTATAACATATGCAGTTATGGAAAGGATCTCATTAGCACAGAAGAACCAAGAATTACCAAGTGATTCAGCTAACCAAAATATCATAGACCACAGGAGCTCACATTCTCACGTTATTAGATGAAAAAAAGATGAAATGGTATTCCCTAACAACTAAAAATACCGAGAGGGTAATACTGATGAATAGGTAAGACCTTTTACTTTGTCAGAAAAAACAATTCTCCTAGGACAGGCACCTGCAGGTTTCCACAGGGATAATCTGCTCATTTTTCACGAATTTAATTGGAAAAGGAAGAATTGCACTTTTGCTTCAACCTTGTACTTCTTCTCAGTTCTAACTGGAAAATTAAGAGAGGCTGGCATCTGCAGTTAGAAGAAGAAGAAGCAGCTGTCCAGAAGAAGAACAGCACTCTTCAACTAGTTAAAATGCCTGCTTGAGAAACAATGATAAAAGATGATGATTAGGGAGTTGAAACATTAATTTGATTGAAAAGAACAAAAGAACTGGTCAACACACAATTTCTTGTTGTCATCATTATCTTAAATGCATAAAAATGGGTTGTGTAAGAGAGCTGTATTACCTGCCTCCGTGAATTGAACAACCAAAGTATTAGACTTTTTCGTTGTCATCATAAGTATACAAGGTACCCGACTGCCTTGTATGCATTTTTTTGAGCACAACTTAAAATGTTAAACTATGTTTTCTTTAACAAAACCAGAAACTCAGTGCTATCACAGAATCATAGAATACTGGGTTGCAAGAGATCTCAAGGATCATCTGGTCCCACCTTTCCCAGCAAAAGCACAGTCTAGACAAGATCGCCCAGCACCCTGTCCAGACGAATCTTAAACATGTCCAACGATGGGGGATCCACCGCCTCCCTGGGAAGATTATTCCAATGGCTAGTTGTTATCATTGTGAAAAATATTCCTCTTGTGTCCAATCAGAATCTGCTCAGCAGTAACTCGTACCCATTACCCCTTGTCTTTTCCATGTGACTCCTTGTAAAAAGGGAGTCTCCACCTTCTTTGTGGCCACCCTTTAAATACTGGAACATGGTGATAAGATTCCCCTTTAAGATTTCTTTTCTAAAGGCTGAACAAACTCAATTCTCTCAATTTTTCCTCGTATGGCAGGCTTCCCAGTCCTTTGATCATCTTTGTGGCCCTTCTCTGGACCCTCTCCAGCCTGACCACATCTTTTTTCCATAGCGGGGACCAAAACTGAACACAGTATTCCAGGTGTGGCCTGACAAGCCCTGCAGAGCGGGATAGTTGGAGTCAGGCTCTTTTCAGTGGTGCCCAGCGATAGGACAAGAAGCAACGGGCACAAACTGGAACACAGGAAATTTCATCTCAATGTGAGGAAAAACTTCTTCACTTGGCAGAGCATGGAACAGGCTGCCCAGAGAGGTTGTGGAGTCTCCTTCTCTGGAGATATTCAAAACCCACCTGGATGCATGGATTTTGAAGGAGCTATTTACCTCCATCCTCTGGGTGCAGTCAGGCAGTTCCCCATCCACTGCACAGACCACTTGTCTAGACCATAACATCTCAGTTTCTCTAAGAGGAGGCTGTGGGCAACCATATCAAAAGCCTTGGAAAAATCCAGGTAGACAACGTCCACTGCTTACCCCACATCAACTGAGCAGGTTATTTTTTTGTAGAAGGTGATAAGGTTTGTCAAGCACAATTTGCCCTTGGCGAATCTATGCTGGCTTTTCCAGGTCACCTGCTTCATTCAACTTGCGATAAACCCCAGGAGGATTCATTCCATAATTTTCCCAGGGACTGAACTAAGACTGAAAGGCCTGTAATTTCCTGATCCTCCTTTAAGCCCTTCATGTAGATGGGGGATTTCATTAGCCTTCTTCCAGTCTCCTGGGACGTCTCCTGACCTCAAAGATTCTGGAGCACAGTCTTGCAATGACGTCAGCCAGTTCTCTTAAAACCCTCGGGTGGATATTGTCAGGGCCCGTTGATTTGTAGGGGGTCAAGCTCTTGTAACAGTTCACATAAAAACTCTTCCTTCACTGACAGTGGGTTTGTGTTTGCATCAACCTGAGTTTTTGATCCCAGGGCCTGGGGCCCAACAGTGCTGAGAGGTGAAGGAAGTGTTGAGAACCTCTGCCTTTTCAGTCTTGAAAGTGACTATTTCACCTCTCTGTTTAACAGCAGGCCAATAGTTTCCTTCTGTTTCTGCTTGTTGTTTATGTACCTAAAGAACCCTTTCTTGCAGTTTTTGACAACTCTGGCCAGTTTCAATTCAAGCTGAGTTTCTGCTTTTCGAACTGTATCTCTGCGTGCCCTGGCAATGCCCGTGTAGTTCTGTGAGTATCACTCTGCTTCATCATCTCTAGTACATGAGAGATTCCTGGCTGTACTCATATTCTCAAACTCTGATCACCAATCTTGATTTGAACTAAACCCATTTAAGTATGCTTTCCACAATTTTGGATTTTATAAAAGATAAAAAGGGATAATTATCCTTTGCTTTCAACAAACACAAAAAGTAGATACACGGAGCTTTCACTAAAAATACAAAAATCATCATATTGAAGCTTTTTATACATTCAGCCTTCAAGTAACAGAAACATTAGTCAATTCAAAATTGAAAAGGTCAGTTGTTAGTGTCAAATTGAACGGCCACAAAGCATGCCTACATATATCAAGCAGATAATCAAGGCAAGTATGCCAAGTAACTGACAACTGTAAACTTTTGTCTCATTAAAACACTGTCAAATTAACCACCAGGTCAATGTCATTGTTATAAAAGTTTACAACTGATTCACATGAGGAACCTTGATTTTTCCAGTCTTTGAAAAAAGGAAATCTAGCAACTGTTTGTAGAGACTGAAAAACAAAAAAGCCTTTTAGCAGAAAGAGCATGTTCAAATGGAAGCTTAATTAAAAAAAAAAAAAAAGAGAGAAGAAAACTTTCATTAAAAGCTTCTATGTCTACATAAAATACAGCAAATGAAACAGCAAAAGATTACCTACTTTCAAGAACTTTAGGGTAACACTCTCAGTAAAGCCAAATTAATATATTTAGCTTAAGTATTGCAATTGTAACATTTAGAGTAAATTCTCAGTTTTTAAAATACTCCTATATAAGAGAATAACAAAATATTAAATGGAGGTATAGCACAATCATGAGAAGGCATAACTAGTAGAAAAGTACTTGTTGAATATCTGAAGAGTAGTCCTAGAGAAATAAAAGTTGTTGCACAGTTAACAACTCAGCTGAAGTTTTCTGTACCGTTTCAGTTATCTCATCAGTGAGATCTCACTAATGGGGCTGAGCATCGCTGTAAACAGTGACCACGAAAGCGCTCATGTTTGTAAGAAAGATCTAACTGGTTAGAGAAAATCAGCTACGACCTTTTTTCCCTCCATATCAACTATCTCAACTGCTATTAATATTGGTATCTACCTATTTCTTAAAGGGGCTGCTAACCAAGAGCTACTCACAAGGGACTATAATCTATGAACCCTGTTCCCAAATGTTCATCTAAAACAGCTACTATCTGTTCATCTTCAGTTTAATCTGCAA
Source organism: Rhinoptilus africanus (assembly GCA_013400135.1). Taxonomy (NCBI): domain Eukaryota; kingdom Metazoa; phylum Chordata; class Aves; order Charadriiformes; family Glareolidae; genus Rhinoptilus; species Rhinoptilus africanus. The sequence goes on along the minus strand of VXBO01013318.1, from coordinate 48,661 downwards.
GACATATTTTTACTTTTAGAGTGGACCTTATTTTTTTTTGGTTTTGCTTTTTAAAAAGGATGAAATGGGCAAAATGCCTGTTTGGGTACCCATCATGGGTAAAGGGAGAAGTACACAGGATTAATTTAATTTACCTGGTGCTTCAAATAAAGGGGCTGCTTTTAAGGCAGTTTTCAGATCTTTTTTGAATTGAATAAAAAAGGGACTTATAGATAGCCTTTTTTCCCCTTATTAAATCTACACACATGCAAATATATGCAACTCCTGAAGATTCAGGATCACATTTGGAAGCCAAACACTCAAAACACATTGCTGCTATTTTCAGGACTCTGAATCCCTGTAAGCTAATAAAGAATGGTCAGAGAAGCGCTGCTCTTCATACTGTTAAAATCGAGGCATCTCATATAAGTGCTGTGATGGACCTGGAAGTTCTCAAACCCTTATGTGCTTTATAGACTACACAAGCTCTCAAATTCTTTTAAGTTAGATATAATATCCTGAAATTGGAAAATATGATTTCCATGATCTAAAGCATTTATTCCTACTGAAACAAGGTATTTTTAAGAATTTTATTGATATCCACAATAATGCCAAAGAAAGAAGCCGCTCAACCAACACAAGGAGACACTGAACTACCATTATTCAACATTAAACTAATTTTTGCATTTGGATATTTATTTTTTTTTAATTCCTCAACTGATTATATTTATGAATAAAATTTTCTTAATATATATTATACATACATTTTTACCTTATAGATGATACTAAAACAATAGAAATAAGCATACCAGAAATTCATCAAACTCTTCATATTTTTTTTTTTAAGGTTGATCAACTAAAACTGGTATTTTTTACTTATATCATGACCCAATATGGAAGTAAACCAAGCAAGAAAAAAAAGCAAAGCAAAACGGACTAAGACACATGCAAACAAGAAAAGCCCCAGATGCAGTGAGCCTAATATTATACTGACGTGCCCAAGCTTGCACGCCTTGCACTGCCTGCTATCTCAAGGATGCTAAAATACGGAGCAAAAAAACCAACCATACGGAATAGGAGTTTGTTAACTGAACATCATTCATCTTGAAATCTAAATGAAACAGAGACCTCAGAGGAGAACAGAAATGTATGAGATCATATTAATAGTGAAGAACTGCAATGATTCTTGCAAAAAAATACCTAAGGTAAGGATCTGCTACTACAAGAAATTTATGTCTAATCTGGAAAATGCACTCAAAAGCCTTGGACAACAGGAAATTTGTTGGTTTACGGCCTATGCTTTTCTTCTGCAATCCTTTTCCATTCCCACTATATCTGGACCTCAAAGCTTTTTTCCCCTCTCCTTGTTAATCTTAACTGTAGGCTAAGCATCACACAAAGCCCCCCAGCCACTGCCCCGAGGAAACATTTATTACTGGACAGTTCTCCTTACAGGCCCGTTCCAGCCCCACTCCCACCTGACCAATGCAAGGTCTCCTTTTTAACCCTTAAAGTCAATTACTATGATTTTCAGTACATTAACAAAATACACAAATCTGAAGGAAAAAAAAAAGGGGGGGAAAAGATAAATCTTTCTGCACTAAGCCAGAGTCAACATATTCTATATGAAACCAATGTCAACTTGATACACTTTTAAAAACAAGCAACAAATGAAATATAAGAACAAATAAAATATCCTACATTTCCAGCCAATAAAAATTATTGCTGGGGGGAAAACCTTCTTGACGCTGAAATTTGACTGTCTTGAGGTTCCTAAGCAACTTTGACTACCCTCACTGCTCCCGGAGCGCAATATGCATTACAGGCATATAGAAATCTTCAAGGCTGAAGCAAAGGAAGGAACCAGAGAATCCGTAAATTCTCTGATTTCGCTTTCATTCCAAACTTTTTAACTCAGTATAATAAATCCATGTTGAGATAAACATTCATTTGCAATATTCACAGAAAAAATATAAAATTAAAGAATCATCCTTCCTTCAGTTATGACCTCACCTGACAAATTACATCATGGCCATGTCTTCCTACTGCCAGAAAACTGAGCAGCAATTCAAAGCTGAATTTGTCCTGTCACGGTAACTAATTCCCACTATGGTTATGATAGCAAGATTTAAAGAAAAGAAAAAAAAATAATACTCTTGCTATCAGATCTCTTACTCAGGACAGAAAACACGGGGATACCTATGCAAACTACAACAAAAAAAAACACCCAGAAGGCAACTATTTCTTTGTCAAATCAAAGTAACTGAATTTAACTGACTTTATGCTGGATAATAATCTTCTGTCTCCTTCATCTCTATATGCTATTCCCTGACCTCAGTTTAAAACTCCTAGAAGGTGGATTCTGGAATGCACCTCAGAAAACAAAGTATTTTGGTAATGATTTTCACAATACTGGGTTAAAAAAAAAAACAAACACACACAAAAACCACAGTGTGCTTACTGAATAACTTATACTACAAATTATTATCCAGACAACTAAAAAGTGTTAGAAAGCAACTTACTCAGAGACTATAGTTAAAAAAGGGCAAATAAGTAACTGTTATTCTATTCTAGAATGAAGACCCATGAGATTACATAATAGGAAGCTGAAGATGGGAGCATCCAGGGATGCCATCCAGAGGGACCCTGACAAGCTGGAGAAGTGGGCCCATGAGAACCTCATGAAGTTCACCAAGGCCAAGTGCCACGACCTACGTTTGGGTCAGGGCAATCACCAGTTCTCAGCGCAGGCTGAGCGATGAACAGATTGAGAGCAGACCTGCAGAGAAAGACTTCGGGATATTCATAAATGGAAAATCAGCTACGAGCTCACAATGCACGTTTGCAGCCCAGATAGCCAATGGTATCCTGAGAAGTTGTGGCTGCCCTATCCCCAGAAGCATTCAAGATCAAGTGACTTTTAGAAGCATGATCTAGGGAAAGATGCCCCTCCATGGTGGACAGTTGGAACTAGATGACCTTTAAAGGCCCCTTCCAAGCCAAACCATTCTGGGATTACATGATAGAAAGAGTAAAAAAGGAGGGACAATTTTTCAAAAGCAAATTACGTTGTTACTGGCATAATTCAACTACAAATGACTCTCCACTTTTAAATATTTCTTTATCATTAACTTTTCTGAGAGACAGATGAAACAAATAGCAATCTTTACTGTCAGACATGGACTGTTTAACACAAAAGGTGACAGTGGAGTAACAATGATTTCTTTCGAACTTGAGATTCATCTTTTACCACTTTTCTAATGCTCACAAAGAATGACGATTACGAACAGTGTTCAGNACGAGCATCAAAAGTTTACACTGTTCTCTGTTTCTGCAGAGAGGAAGTGGCAGCAAAAAGAACTTCAAGCCCCAGCTGACCAACACGCTACTTTTCCAAATTGCACAGGCTTATACCTACTGATCATGTACATTATCTGATTGAACTGTAGTAATTGAGATTCCCAGATTAAATAAAATCCCATACCTTATTATTCATGAAGGCTCTCAAGCACTGTATAACCTTATGCTGACTCCTCTTCACAACTTTGTCCTGGCTGAATAAACAAATAATTTAGTGTAATTAAAGGTTGTTTACGTATTAAGAAAAGCTGGCACTTTTATATGAAACCATCCTTACTTTTTTGTCTCAACCAGTCTTTCCAAAACATCCAACAGCAGCCCCAGACCTTCTCGGCCAAAGTTTTCAACCCAGCTAGGGAGAAAGAAAAAGACATTAAAAAATTGACATCTCAAGGACTAATTACAATCAATGAAAATTGTCAGCATAAATAAAAGCAGTATAATGTGATCATTTTAAAACCCCAAATCGACTCTTTACTCAATCGAAGATCAAGAGGCATTCTATTCACTCACTGATGCAATTAGATGAACTTAAATTAAAAAGGATTTTAAAAATTACAGTAGCCATCAAATTTAGCAATTTTAATATTTAGATTAACAATGACACATTCTTTGGCACAGAACTGTAATTCAAAAACCCTTGCAAAGGAAGGGAAACAAAACCACAAATTTCTACCACATGCTGTTCTAGGGTCTCCGGAAAAAGTCGGAATCTAACCGTAAATGGCAGAGAAAGAACAAAAAGCCTAAAGGAATTGCAGAATTGCCTGAGATATTAATCCATAAGAATACTTCCAAGTGAAAGTAACAAAAATGTAAAATTTCAGCTATTGCCAAAGCTTTCCTTTGATGAGGTTAAACCCAGGCATGTTGTTTCTCCATGAGACAGCTGCCGCACCATCCTGTTTACTATTGCTCAAAACCCCTCGATATCAAAACCAAGTAACTACATGACTGACAGCAGTACTGCAGCCGTCCCTCTGCCGAAACCATGATGTTGGATCAATTACCCAACTGTAAAGTTCATGGACAACGCTGCCATTCATAGTCATAACAGAAGAATTATTTTGGTCTTTAGATGTCATTGTCTCTGTAAGTCACAGATATTTTAAACTTCAAACTTCTAACAAAATCCCACTGGAGGAAGGACAGGTTGGCTGCAGAGGCAACAAAAATATACATACAAACTCCTTTTATGAAGGGTGAAGTTACAACATTCAGTTATGGAATGAAATGACAAGTACTTGAATTCTCTTTCCATAGGGCTGGNCATGACGATTACGAACAGTGTTCAGTTCAGCTGAACTACATGAAAATCAATAAGTTAATATTTGCACTCTTAGACCAATGATTTATAATGATCATTCAAATGCACTGTAATACTTTGTGTCTTTCAGTGGTAAACTCTACATCCAACTGAAGCAAATTGAAAACTGAAAATAAGGTGAAAGATTTCTTTCCTCAGACTCTCTGGGTGCAATTTTATGAAATCATAAAGTGGCATGGGGGACAGATTTCCTGCTGATTTCAAGATTAACTATAACAAACAGTTGCCTAAAAACTTGCTTTTTTACTATTATTAATCTTCAAGTTTCAGCAAATATTGCCAGAAGTGAGATAATCTTTTTTCATCTGAATATATATGTCTCATGCTTTATTTTAAAAGGCAGTATAAATTTAAATCCCAAAGTATGTAACATTTGGGTGAATACAAATGAAAAAATTAACCTGCAACATCCTTGTATTTCTCAACACTGAATCTTCCCACTATGCATTTTAAAAGATAACATTATGAACAACATTCCAAAATTTGACCCTTATTTGAAACAGTATCCCTCCTCCTTTTCATTGTAATGACTTGTTGAATACTGAAAAATAAGTAACTTTGTTTTCACTTGTGGCAGAGAAAAAAAATTGCTTACTTGCAGCTGGACTGAGTTATCCTGAAGACCTTCTACAATAGGAGAAAATCTATCAACATTCCTTTCCTCTGCTGCTGCTGTTACAGCTTCCAAAATTTTTTCAAGGCTGTTAGAAAAGAAAAGCATTTAACTCAGGAGAGATATTTAACCTCGCTGTTCATCTGTTACCTGAAGAGCCATGTTGCCAAAGTGTTCACCTGCCTCAATTTCTTGTATACAAATTCAGGAGGTTTAAGCATTACTTGTTTCCTTTGAAGACTTTTGTAGCCAAAGAATGACTTACTGGATTACAATGGTTAAGATACCTTAAAAGTAATGCTAAAAGATTTTAAGCAAAAGAATGGCTGCATAACAACTTCCATCTAATCAGTACATGCACGTGATAAAAAGAAAAATCATACTGATATGACCATAATAAAAATCACAGACAAAGGTATTCTGAAAACTGAGAATATGGTACAGATATTACTTTCAAATTTAAGTTAAAAATTTTAGCATTTCATTCAGGCATAACTATAATTTTGGATATAGTAAAATTACCTTACTATTTCTGGCTAAACACAGTACTTACATGTTTTCCTCTCCGACAATGCATATTGCAGAAAGGAGTTTAACTATATCCGTCATCATGTTAGTTTGCTTGGGATCAATTGCCTTGATCAGTAACAAAAGGCTTCTCTCTTCTCCCAAAATTCTTTCCAATCCATACTAAACAACAGAAAAACAATTGCAAGGAAAGTTGGAGGGAATCCAAATGACCGTATCGAATATCTAGTAAAAGACAGCAACAGTTCCTTCAAGTAACTATTTCAAATTTAAGTCTGTCAAATGCTTAAAAAAAAAAAAATTAAGCCTATCAGCTACACTCATTATTCCCAAATTCTTCCACTCAGTAACACATTACCTACCGTATCCAGGATACTGAAGGATTAGAATCTAAACTGAAATCGAAAACCAATCTGCTAAG
>VXBO01013318.1:4920-41898 GCA_013400135.1 Rhinoptilus africanus | reverse complement strand
ATCATCTTGGTAGCCCTCTGCTGCACCCTCTCCAGCAGTTCCCTCTCCTTCTTGAGCTGGGGAGCCCAGAACTGGACACAGTACTCCAGGTGGGGCCTCACCAAGGCAGAGTAGAGGGGGAGGATGACCTCCCTCCACCTGCTGGCCACACTCTTCTTGATGCACCCCAGGATGCCATTGGCCTTCTTGGCCACAAGGGCACATTGCTGGCTCATGGTCATCCTATTGTCCACCAGGACTCCCAGGTCCCTTTCCTCAGAGCTGCTCTCCAGCTGGTCAACCTCTAACCTGTACTGGTGCAGGGGGTTATTCCTCCCCAGGTGCAGCACCCTACACTTGCCCTTGTTGAACTTCATTAGCTCCTTGGCTCTCCGCCCAACTCTCCAGCCTGTCCAGGTCTCACTGAATAGCAGCACAGCCTTCTGGTGTGTCAGTCACTCCTCTCAGCTTTTTGTCAACAGCAAACGTGCTGAGGGTACACTCTGTCCTTCGAGCACTGCATTTGCTGAAAACTTTACTCAACTTTACATGCCACTGCCACAAGACAAGTCCTTGGATCTCTTATTATTGACTTTGGCCAACATGACAGAAAATTATTTCATAATGGGTACCTCTTCCATACTTTTTCCACTTTTAAATTGGTGTACTACTTTCATGTATGAACTGATCACAAAACAATCTGTATTCAGGACAGAGTCAGCATGATGAAGATGTAATGCTTTTCACCGTCTTCATCATCAAAACATAGATTACTAGTACTATTACTATAGTACTAGTAGTTTCAGTGCATTCTTTATTACTTTAAAAAAAAAGCTTAAGCTGAGGAAATCTCGTCGTGTGTTAACAGAATAGTCTTTTACATAAAAAGGAAACATTCATTCTGTAACATCAGAAGTTCAACATCAAGACATTGATCAGAATTAGTAAAATAATTACAACATTCATTTTACTTGCATTGTAGCCTCTCCATTGTTTTCTGTTTTGTCTATTTACATGCCATTGTACAAATTGGGTAAAGTTTATTTATCATCACTTTTGAATACTAATCAAAATATTTAGATACTCCTATAATGGTGGCACCTTACTAGGGGCAAATAATAAGCTATTCTGTTGGAAATAAAAAAGTAGATGTAATAGCTCTTCTGAAATACATAGTACTTCCAGTCCCACCGTAGGATGGGATTAAACAGTTCTTTGTACCTGCTGGATACAGAACTGTAATGGACTTAGGAAGAGAGAATGAGATCAGATGCTTTTATATGTTTTTCCGCCAAAAGTAAATATACATGAAGATGGATTTTCTCCTGCCTGAATGGGTGCTTCATTCTGAAGCAGATTAGGCAAACAGCTGTCAATTGCTTTTGGTATAACTGGCTGTATCCGACCTAAGGATAAATCCTACTGACATTTCTTAGCACATTTTGTCTTAGACAAAATTGTGCGCGGCCACTTTGTCATACATCTGAGGCTGAGGCTGCTGAGAATGATCAAGTGCCTAAAATACTGCTGCATTATTACTGCCCTTTCCTCTGCTTCCAAAAAAGAACAAAGATTACTTAAACTATCCAGAGCACACACTCAGCTTTTTGTCAGTCTGACAGAATACCAAGCTATCGGGGTCCTTATTTCAATTTATTAAAAATGCCCTCTTAATTAAAAGAGCTAAATCTGCTGCAACTATTATGCAAAAGGAGCGCAGTTGTAGATAACTAGTTATCTGTAACACGATGTACAGCTGGATCACTGAACCACTTTTGATGAATTGCGTTGGTAACTCTGGAGTAAAAAACATCCCATTTATTTACCTGAAGAACAGTGACCAAGATCAGTGGACACATTTTCCTTCAGAGGCTTTCTTTTTATACTGATGGAAAATAAATATGGCTTTTTGCAGTAAGCCATAGATTACAATACATTTTTCTAAGTACCAGGATCAAACTACTCAATATCACTTGATTCAGATTTTCTCTGTGAACTAAAACCACATTTTACAAAAATTACTAACTGCAAGCAATGCTGTAGAACCAGTTTTTGCATCAGAACCTGAAATGTCAACAAGTTTAAAAGTTAAGTTGATTAAAGTATAGTATTTGGAAAAAACAGCAAAAACCCCTAAACTATATGTGACGATTGTCAGGCTAAATCAAATCTATATTTAATTCTCATCCTGTTAAAAAAATATAAATTTATTCTTGGTCATTATACATGCACAGAATAAAATCCCCAAGTTTTATCAGTTATTTCTTATTGTCCATATCATATGAAGCTGGAGTTAAAAATAATCATGGATTGATAGCAGATGGTCTGGAGTTCAGTATTTATGTGTCAAAGCAAGTTCCTACTCAAAGAACTGGCTGCTGATAGGAAAATCAAGGTCACTGATACCTGCATCCAATGAACATCAACTGGTGTTACTCAGTAGAAAGAAGGGGATGTGGTTTAAAAATGCTTACCCTACAGATTTTTAGTATGAAGAACAGCATGCCACTGTTACGTTTTTGCTATTTTTGTATTTAAGCCCTATGGGAGAACTTAGTTTTCACCGAGGCTATTTTTAAAATGCCCTGTTTAAGTCTAGCGCAGACGACCTTAACGGCCTTTTCCAGCACCACTCAACACACCAGAAGACTGTTTCAGAACCCTTATGTTCTACGGGTTGTGATCCTCCTTTTGATTTGTAGACTAAAACGCATTCCTGGCCAAGTAGTAGAGAGGGGGTTTTTATCTAAGTGCTGCCTACTTAAATACCTATTCTCTGGTGTTACTGCAAGACACAGTCTCCTTCCAATTCAAACCTCTCAAATTCAGATCTATTCTTAGGCCATAAATCCATTAACTTAATAATGAGCTTCAGTTCAATACAAGCATTACGAGTTCTTTTATGTTGTCTCTTACACTCTGGTTAATGTTTCAAATTGAAGTCTGATTTTAATAAATTATGGTCAAATTTTCAACTGTCATAGTTTCTACCCACCATAGTTTATATTTGACTGAACAAAGTTAAAGCCAGTGTTGCAATCTAGGTTTAATTGTACTGAGGTAAAGAAACTAATCTCTCAAAAGCATCAATGCAATATTTTGATACCAACAGTACATCATAGCATTCTAGCATGCTTTGAAGAATTGACATAAAATGCATTAAGCTTATGAAAATGAAAACATTTGTTTTTCCATTTCTCCACACACAAAAGCACTTGCTCTTTTCCCTGTACTCACAACATACATCTACAGATTTCTAATCCTTTCCTTACTCAAAGCGAAACATTTGTGGAAAACCTACTTAGTAAAAAATTTCATAATATATAGTTGCTGTAAAACTTCTAAGCTTCTGCAATTTCTTCTTCCAGATAATATTGATCACCAGGCTTTTGGTATTGATCAGATGTGCTTCTACAACATCATTGTCCAATTCAACTTGCATTCTCCATCAAATGTCTGAAGTACAGATCAGCACCCTTCTCTTACAGCTGGCCTCCTCATTCCTTATTTGATACCGTTTCTCCATCTTCCTCACCTCTTTGTATTTTATCACATCTTATCTGCGCGCTGCCAGGCAGAACTAGCACCTCACCAAGACCATAGGCTTTGGCTTGGTTTGGTTTTTTGGGGGAGGGAGATAATTCTTTTGGTATATGGGGAAGGGGCAGTCAAGGGGATCACATACAAAAAGATGAAATATCAAGAACAGAGAGATTGCTCTAAACTTAAGTTGTCACGCATTTAATGCATTTTGTGTTTCTATTTCCAGATGCATACTAACAAGCAAAGTTTTCCTTGTTAAACCAACATAAGCGTAAATTAAAAAAAAAAATCTCTAGGGTTGTGGGTTGTTGGGCTTTTTTTATTTAAACAAAGAAGAGGAAGCAATACTACATCAAAAAGTAGCTCCACATTCATAAAGCAAGTATATCTGCTGTAAAATCCTCTGTCAGAAGAACTCAGGTTAACGTAAAGCATGTTTCTTCCCATGTGAGCAATCCAATTCAAAAACAAATTAAGAGAAGGAAAGAACCAGACACCCATACAGAAGACCCACATCAACAACTCTGCCAAGGCAGAAAGCAGTATGTTGTATAATGGCATCCCATCAGAAGCATCCCCAGCATTTCATTTGCATTATTTTATGCTAAATCCAAAACAGCTCCCCAGAATCATGTGTTCAACCATTGGCTTAAACAGGAAGTCAAACAAAAGGCTGTAAATAGAACAGAAAAAAAAATATAACTTCATAAAATAAAGCCAGCAACCACAAATCAAGTTGCATGGATCAAATAAAAATTAAATGGAAAGTTTGATATCAGTGCTACAGTTATGATCACTGAAGAGTCAGCCTTTTTTTAAAAAAGCATAGGTAAACTTATGTGCTCTTCTCTGTATAGATAAACCCTACAGATACAGCAAAAATTACTAGAAAACAGCAAGGAAGTAAGCCTAAAGCACAATGGACAAAAGAAGGAGTACACAATTAAAAATATCTATGTTTTCTGGCTAACAAGCTTACACCAAGGTGCCTATCTCCCATTATTGATGACCCTGACAAAGTTAAAAGATTAAATAGTTAAGAGAATATGTCAAAAATAATTAAAAAAACCCTTTTGACTATTTAGCACTAGAAAACAAAGCAAACTGCTCTGCACTAAACTTCTTTTATATTCACTTAGTATTACCTTTATTACCTTGTACAGATCAGGGAACTCTGCTGAAAAATAGGTCTACAGAAGACACATAACTAATAAAAATAGAGAAAAAAGGTACAATCATTCACTAATGCATACACATTCATTACCTGGAAAACCCTGAAACATGCACAGCTATAGATCCATCAATATTAATCTATTAGGAAATAAGAATATAATTAATCTTTGCAATATGTGTTAATGATGTTACCTGACAGGATTACTAGTCAAGGACACACGGAGAGATTCTAAGCAAGTGACTAGTCTTTCATCTGTTGACCCAGATTTTAATTCCTGAATAAACTCTTGGGGTGAAATCTTCCGACTGTTCTTGAGACTTCCCTGAAATACAGAAAATGCACTGATTTTTTATTTGGCACATACAGAACTTGAATAGATTATTAGTGGCTAACCTTCATTTCTGTTCCTTGAAAAAACAGGGAAAAAGAAATATAATTGAGTCCTAAACGGGTAACTGCTGTCCATCTATTATATATGCTAAATGCTGACCACGTTTTTGCCAATTTATGAACAAATTTATAATCAGTGGTCAAAAGCAGCAGCCCTCAAATGTACAAGCCCACCATGGACACCTGGTGAAATACAATTTTTGTAATGAATGGATTCTGTTTATCCATTGCAAACATCTTAATTTTCAACACTCAACAACAGAAAAAAAAAAAAAACAAAAAACAATTCTGAGGTGTTCTGAAGAGATGACAGGGCACATGTCCAGCAGGGTGAGTGCAACCACATGAGAACACAGAGGGAAGAACCAGTGCACCAGAGGAGTACTGAGGACATTAACACAGCAGCTTGAGTTCTTGCCGATAACGTTATAAAACACTTTTCCCTTAAAGGCCCTTCGGATGAGGAGTACATGAGACTGGGATTACAAATACAGACAAGCTTTAGCCCTTACAGACAAAGCAAAAGAACTTAACGATTTTTAAAAAGAAAAAATTTTTTTTTAGAACCACTGCAGTTCTAAAGATAAATCCCAGCTCCCCATTTGTTACAGTTCCCATCTGTAAGAACGCAGTGCAATACCAATATGACTATTGATGCAATAACTTAAGGACACTTACTCAACCTTCTGGTTTGCCTCACTTTTTGGGTTTTGGTTTTTTGGCAGGTGGGGAGGTAAATGGGGACATAAAGAACATGGAGACAGAAAGGAAAATGCAATGGCAAGGTAATGCAACACTGCAAAAGTAGTTTTGTGCAAATCAAATATTTTCTTTCCCAAGCAATATAGGTTGAAAAACACTGACTTCAACTCATCATTGTACCTGTGGTGTCAAATGTTGCTTAAAATAAATTCAAGATATACGTAACTTTTCTGAAGGATATATAGTATCCATTGTTTTCAACAAAGCAATGGTTATACTGAACTAATGAAGCTCTACAATTTGCAATTAAAACAGCAAATGTAAGAGGCGTTGATCCTATTCTTAAGATTATCCTCCTCCTATTCACAAGTTTATACACTGCGCGCATCCGTCCTGTTACAATAATCCCCAAAGATTTTAAGATTAGACAATATATACCCGAGGCACAACCAGGGGAATTGGGAGTTACGACTGCGATATAAGGAGGAAATTGTTATAACCGTGTTGTAACAGGGGATCAGGGCCGTGCTGTAGGCAGACACAGCACGTACAGCTCCCCGTGTGATACTGGATGAGACAATGGACCGACTAGAGACAAGATGACCGAACAAACTCCTAACAGCCCTCATGACCAAGTATTTAACTAAATGTTACAGGAGCTCTCCAGTTGGAAATTTCAAAAAGTCCCAGAAATTCTCCTGGCAGCTCCTGCTGTGCGCAGACGAGTTGATGAGCAGTACTTGTATGCCTGAGCATATGGATTAATACCCTGGGTGGAGAATCTGTCATTTCCAGTGACTTCCCCCAGCAGTTCCTGCTGTAAAATTGACCAAGCTGGATATAACTAAGATACTTGAAAACAGTCAGCAAAATTGCTTTCTCGTGATGCAGAAACGTTCATATAGGACAGTCATATGGACGGGACACGTAGTTAAAGTGGTTAGAAGATCTTTTGGAAGCAATTTACTATAATCAATAGCAGTGTGTGCAGTGGAAAGGTCACAGGGGACAAGGGCCTAGCCAGACTGTAAGAATTCACTAGAATGACATTTCAAAGAGTATCATCTGACGACAGCGTCACAAGCAACGGAGGCTCACATCAATATCCAGACAGTCAGCAGCCATCCCGTTTCAGACTCCGTTCCCCACCTGAACATTACCCTGTATAAATGAAGCTAATAAACCGTGAGTGTCTGTACAACGTACCCACAGCACCAAGTACCACTCATCCAGAGTTGCGCCAAGGCTCTGCAACATACATAACAAGAATGCGATACATCTGCCAGTCCTTAAATAAAACGAGAGCTGCATTTGGTACCAATTGTGAAACTGATTATATTCGCTGTATTTCTGCATGGGAAAGCTGCTTAAGTTTAAAATGCTCCAGTTAACTGAGAAACAGGAAGTATCTTGAGGCATCAGTGCCTCTAGAAATTTAATTGCTCAACTGAAAAACTGGTCTGTGAGCAGATGCAGTATGAAGTCAGCATTAATTAATTCAGTTAAAACATTACAAGGGAGTAAGCTGCAAAACAAAAACAAAATCTTGTGAAGAAAACTCACTCGAAAAACCCAGTTTGTGTGTGTTCAACATACAGAACAGCAAAACTTACAGGAGACTAACATTATAGCAATGTTGGGTTTATTTTCACTTGAGTATTAACTCCATAACATGGAAATTTATTTTTAAAACTTTTCTGGGCTGGAACATCTTTGTATGTGTTTATATAGCATTTAAAAATGTGACCCCATTTCTAACCTCAAATAATCCTAATATATACAAAAAGCCACAGAAACACAGAAAATAACATTGGGCATCACAACCTCCAACAACAAAGAGAACCACGCTGCTCTTGGTAGATGAGAATTCACAACCACATAACAGCCTTTAAATGCACCCATTGTTCCCTTCTCTAACTGTTTCCCGATACATAAGACATGACACCGCATCAGACAGAAATTTCATTCAGGATTTCCAAGCCATGATGGTCTGGAACATGTGAGAGAGATATATATATATATCTAAGGTAACTTTTTTAAGGAAGAAAAAAAGGTTTCAACTAAACACTATCCATTACAAGAAAACAAGAAAGTACTAAGTGAATACTGAAGTACTTGAGCAGAATTCTTCCAAGCATACAATTTTTGCTATTGTTCAGATTTTCAGTGAGTACTACTAGCATCCCAAACCCCAGGACTGTTTATTCCTAGCAATTCTTCTACAGGGAGCCCCTCAACACGTTATGAAGAGTGATGGTATCAGCATACTTACAGACAAACATACACAGAAGCACACTTTCAGCCAACTGTTTAAGAAATCTCTAAGTGAAGGGGAGTGAAACGAATGAGTACTGGATGATGCATGCCAGTAGAACTCCGGTTACTTTTAAGTAACTTTGAATCCTGAAGTGATAGATTCATTCTAAAAGTCTCAGGCATACACAGAGGTGGGTCACAGTATTCTACCCATAAATAAGCACATAAGCATAGCCCCACCGAACCCAGCACACTGATGCATCTAGAAATTAACAGACGTGCCTTGTGAATACTGGAAAGGCGTTCTGCAATTCTAAGAAACAGAAACCCTGATACTGAGGTCAACAATGAAGCATTGACTACAGCGGAGTACACTTTGATCACCAGAGGATGCTTCATTTTCAGTGATTCATTAGAGGTGCAGCCTCTTCTCTTCCTTTTAATAGTTTTTATAATGGTAACTGCTTTAAATGAAACCTGCTCAGTACTCTGCAAATAAGGATATCTGTCCCAACACAACATAGCTTAATAACTATCGCGTTAAAGTTTGGGAAGTATGAGCTATCAAAAGAAGTTACTGCAGCATCACTCAAACAAAGAGAGACCTGAGATGGGGTTAGTTGTACATAATATTAAGGAGCTATACGGCACGCCAGCTTTTCTGAAAAAACTATGTCACTCATCAAGGTGAGGTACACCAAAATTTAGCCAAGTACCCTGGGCAGGTAATCTCTCTAGAGTGAGAAGGCACTCGGACAGTCCCAAGGCACGTGAGGCACTAAAAAGTATGCCAGGAAAAAAGAGTTTGCAAGGGCAAGGGAAGGAGCTTCCCATCCTGGTAGCTCCAGCGCTAAACTGAGTTCGTCTGCAGCGCTACTGGATCAA
Organism: Rhinoptilus africanus; assembly: GCA_013400135.1. Classification (NCBI taxonomy): domain Eukaryota; kingdom Metazoa; phylum Chordata; class Aves; order Charadriiformes; family Glareolidae; genus Rhinoptilus; species Rhinoptilus africanus. The sequence continues at coordinate 32,969 of VXBO01013318.1, read as the reverse complement.
ACAGCTGCATCTTTGCATCACAGAAACAGCTCCTCCCAGTTATACAAGTGAATGCCATTTCCAGTACAGACACAACCGTAGGAATGGAGTTCAGCAAAGACAAGAGCTTCCCTCCATGAATTAGTCTCCAGTGATCTCCCACAGCAGAAAGGGAGACAGGCGGCCCGGCAGCAGAGCGGGGAACGGAAAAGGAAAAACTGCTGTTTTCATAAAGCCCCCAACACGTAAGACAACAGTGTGTGGGAACAAATTGCTTCCCTGGGGGAGAAAACAGAGCTGTACTCTTCAACAGAGTACCTTGTATGGCTGCTTTGGGCGCAGTGCAAGAAGCTCCACTGCCAAAAAACAAGTGTGATGACAACCAAAGGCAAAAAAAAAAAAAGTATTTCTTGCAAATGGCACTCAGAAAGAAGGATCAATGAAATCTACTCTGCTATAGGCTTCAGTTTTCTGCAAATATTAAGTGCCAGGAAGTAAAGAGCTAACATGAAAACTTTTCTCTAGAGAAAGAGACTCTTAACATCACCATCATCACAATGTTCCAATTCCAGCAACAAATGCCAGGCACAGCAACTCTGCACAGCCAGCCTCGTCCTATTGTCATGTTACCTTTTAGATCAAATAACTGAGGTCTTCCAGTGCGTGTGGAGGCCAGGGCTGTCAACAACATGTACAGATTGACATGCTGTTTTGCCCTGAGAAACTTCAAGAATGTCGTGAGACTTACTAGCCTGAGGTTTCCTGATTTCCCATTAAATATCTCTAAAAGAGAAAAACAGGCTAGACCTCCTAATCTTCTGGTACTACGGAACTTTTATGATATAGAAAGACAAGTAGCTTTGATAAGCTCATCTTAAATAAAACAATCCCCGGACAGTTCAGTCCTGCACTTGGCATCCACCTTCCTGAAAGTGCTAGAATGTTACACTAACAGGGTACAGGAAAATAAGATAAATACTTAATTTAAATGACTATATTTAATGTCTTCTTTTCTCAGTATTTAGTTACAATTACACATGTGCCATTTTTACTGATATCTCTACATGCATGGAGCAATGAGAGTCAAAGAATCAGATATATGAATTCTAAAACAATCAAAAGGATAGCAACACTGCAGAATTTAGCACTGGAGTCAGTCCCCACTTTGCAAAAACTACAGTAGTTTTTCTTGTTTTTCTTAAACTGCCCTGTATACAACTACTTTCACTTCTCTAAAACAACCAGCAATTATCTCAATAAGTAAAAAACAGACACTAATTGCATTCATGCGCAACACCTTCATTATCAACTATTACATAGCATCACCACATGAATTCTGTACTGAAGTCAAATACGAAAAAGGCTAATCACTTAAGGAATTCTTTTTAAACAGTGCTAGAAAAAGAAAAAAGGTTCATATCAAACGTTTCCAAAAAGTTTTCTGCAGAATCCTTCCATCGTCACTAATACCAAAAAGAAATGCTGTTCTGTGTACAGAAGACACGCCTTGAGCACAAGTGAGTATCTTTCATTGCAGCTTGTGAAATAATGAGATAATGCCCTTTAAAAATGTTCGTGTCTATGAGGGAAAAAAAATTAGTCAAAAGAATGTAATACGCATGCATTACTTTTTCTCACCAATTGGAAATAATGTAAACATTAAGTAATTTTGGGTGTCTTCAGAGAAATTTACTTACAGACTTCGAAGCAGTGCTAATATATTGCATCACCATTTCTTTTTTGGTATTAAAATCTTTTTCTCTCAATGGCATCTTCTTGTCTTCATTTAAATTCATATCTTCCTAGAATGAGAAGGAAGAAAAAGGGGAGGGAAAAAGTTTTAAATGTCATCCCGCAACATGGCTGTTTAACTATAAGAGACAGACTTTAAAGACACAAAAATATGAACTTGACTAACTGAAAGCTGCTATAGAAACAACTTTTCATAAATTAGATGTCACTCAAAAACCATTAAAAAAAAAACCTTTATCCATCTTCCCTAGCAACGTGGACCAAAAAAAAATCAGTTAGCTGTGCCAGGATAAACAAATGCATCGTAACCATTACTAGCATAATCTCTTATCAGAAATCAAGCTGCAAGTTTCAGTAAATGTCTTTGGAACACTGTGCCTCAGGATTCCTTTCCACAGGAATACAATTGTAGAGCAATACTGGCTTCAACTGAACATACACTTTACACGTATATTTAATAAAGGTAGCTGTATTGTATTTAATACTTAAATTGTATTTTTAAGACCTACAGAAACAGAAATGTAAAACCACTGAAACCACACAAGTATTCCATTCTAAGTCTCACAAAAGTATACGACTAGGTCTTTCTTAATGTTTTCTGAGAGTTATCACATTGTCAGTACCTTGCCTGGAATATGCCCCACATTTGGTTTTTTTTCATAACACCACTGAAATGCAAGTATATCCTACCTATGGGTGAGGGAAAACAAACACACAAAAAAGCTTTTTACATTATCCTGTAGCTACTGCAAAGTTCATTCTTCTGTTTAAAGCAGTTCTGCACTTCTTTCAGATTTGCTCATTTATGTTTTCTGAAAAATAACTTCTGAACTTAAATAACAATGAGAAAAAAAGGCTTGTTTTTCCTGAAAAAAAAAAGAATCTAACTTCTAAACAGATTTTTTTTAAAAAAGTGGGGAAGTAAGAAACCTACCAGTACAAACTATATTCCATAATCCTAGATGTAACAGCAGGTTTATTTATAGGAAATTGGCTGTTCAGTAAAAAGTAATTTATTTGTTGTTGCTTTTAACAAATAAAACATCATTAAAGCAATTGATTTATACAGATTAGAAGTATTCAGCAGTACAAGGGGCATTATCGGATGTGGCTTAGTTTATAAAATACTTTAATTACATTCTTTTACTTCTTCTTAAATCATTTAAAGTTACTTTACAGGTGAGCAATAACTCTTTGGAAAATAAGAATAAGTCATTTCACATGGATATTTTCCTAGCAGCACTAACAGAAATTAAAGGAACTAAATGACAGTTAATTACTAGCTTTAACTGTGTGGTTTTATGAACTCTTTCATAATTTTTGCCATCAAAATCACACAGGATACCACTAAATAAAACTTTGGGAGAAGGAATTTTAAGAGCCACGAAGATGATCTGAGGGCTGGAGCACCTCTCCTATAAGGACAGGCTGAGAGAGCTGTGGTTGTTCAGCCTGGAGAAGGCTCCAGGGAGACCTTATAGCAGCCTTCCAATACCTAAAGGAGGCCTACAGGAGAGATGTGGAGGGACTCCTTATTAGGGAGTGTAATGACAGGACAAGGGGTAATGGATTTAAACTGAAAGAGCGGAGATTCAGATTAGACATTAGGAAGAAATTTTTCACTGTGAGGGTGGTGAGACACTGGAACAGGTTACCCAGAGAAGCTGTGGATGCCCCACCCCTGGTAGTGTTCAAGACCAGGCTGGATGAGGCTTTGAGCAGCCTGGTCTAGTGGGAGGTGTCCCGGCCCATGGCAGGGGGGTTGGAACTAGATAAGGTCCCTTCCAACCCAAACCATTCTATGACTCTAAGGAAGCAGTGTGTATCCAGGAAAACCCAAAGTATAACGTAGTGCGTCCAGTAAAACTGCAGAATTTAGAAACTGCTCCCTTCAGTATTAACAAATTGACTATTTTTATTTTGTGCAAAATTATCTCTAAAAGCCCGGCTAGAACATCAAAAATGTTCCTCCTCACCCCACCAAATCACTTAATTTGATCAGAACGGCAAACTAGAGGCTAAAATATATAATTAACTATGTAATCTACTGTGACTAAAGTAGTTTTATTCCTGTCCATTCAAGTGCGAATAATCTGAAGAATCCTTTCTGTATTACATGTTATAGCTAAAATAACACTGATAAAGTAGTTTATCAAAGACAGTTTAAGTGCTTTTTATTCAGCGAAACTAGGAACGTATTCAAATTATCCAGGATATCATCATTACTTCAACATATTTTTGTGAAGTAGTTATAGAATTGCAATTAATTGCTTTAGAATACATGGATATAAGCACTTCTGTTTACCTTGACACACAGTAGTATGTATCTGAGGATTTATTGAAAGTTTCTATTCTTTATGGCATAGTCTCAACATCACGTACTATCCTATACCAGAATCTCTGTGGCATGGCAGAGAAATACAACCTACGCTTCTGCAGCAGGGAGTGTGCAGATGGAGGTGTACCTTCAAGTTTTACTTTGAAAAAACTCTCCCATTTCCTGACATCTCAGCAGCTACTATTCACAGTAAAATTTCTTAAGAGAAGTAAAATACCCTAGACACTAAGGCATACCAAGAAATATGGACCATGGGAGAACAGGTGCAAATACAAAAGTTGGTAACGCAGTAAATTAGTCTCCTCCTTCATCAGCTTAACCATGAAAATGCTGAATCCTCTCTCTCAGTCATAGCTTTCAACAGTTCTACGGAAGCATCTTCAAAACTAAACTAAATTTATTGAGTACTAGGAATTACAAATTCCATAAACGTACTTCTCTCACAGCACGTTTAATTTCCTCCACACCCCAGCCCCTGGTAGTCCATTTGTGTTTCAAGAGTTACTTGTTACTTGCTGCGAGGCAGAGAAAGAATAATCTAGGCATCGTTCTCTTTGTTAATGTCCTCCTGTGCTCTTCAGATTGCAGTCCCTCTCTTCTCTCATGGCTAGTCCATCTTAGCTTTCAATTGCCTAAAGCGTCATCATCATGATGACAAAAAAACCTCTACCTATTGAGGTGGTACCAACACCACATGAAATTTCCAGCAAGTGACTGCTCTTTCGTAGCACAGCAATGATGACAGCTAAGGAAGGAAGCAAATTTGAGACTGCGTGTGAAGACAAATGCTGCTTTGGAAGCATTAACCTTAAGTCTTTTTTGTGCAAGAGTGACACGGCACATAAGTTCAGAACAAAATCCTGCTGTGACATCCAAAGGCATTAAATCCCTTTGTCAAAGTTTCAGGTCATCATGAAAGAAAGCAGGATGCCCCATTTCTTCTTCCTCCTCAAAATCTGTTGCACAATCTCAGTTCTAATAATCAGAAACCTTTCGTTTCCATTTTAAATACATTCGGAGCAAAATCTTGTCAAATTAATTCAAAGACTTCGTCCCCTGTGAAACACCCTAAAAAACATATAATTACAACTCACAACAATAACGATATTAATAATTTAGGTAAAGATTAGGACACACGCACAGAAGGCGGCTCCACCTGTCAGTTAGCCATGTTGCCATTCTTTCACTTAAAGAAATCAGTGTAAGACTCTTACCATCATTTTTTCAAACAGCGCTATGATTTCTCTTTCTGAGAGGGGTTTTGGAGCAAAATCCTCCACATCCATGGATGTAGATGACCAATCTGTAGAATACGACTGCTTCATATGTGGCAGAGGAGGTCTTTCCTTTTTACTTCCTGGAATTCTTATACTGGCAAATCTATCCAACTGAAAACAGAAAAGGTATAACATATCACATGCTGTTTCCATTCTACATAACCCTAATTGAGATGGGTGTTCTTGGAAGCTAAACATCCGTATTTTTCTGTAGTGCCTTGACCGTTATTTAACTGTCTTATTTTAAAGGGTTTTCCTAAAGATACATATAACAGTCAGTTGCCTTAGCACTTGAGTTAACAGACCAGAATCCCATTACATTACGGAGAAATCATGCAGAACATGAGAATTTTATGGAAAGTTTGGAGGAAAAGATATCTACAAAACCAATTTGTGAAGAGTTCTTCCCAACCATTACATGTAGAATATGAAAAAGCAGAGTTATTTACCAAAAAGCATAGTTTTAAAATGGTTTTTGTTACTCTGAAACAGCCGCACTCCTGACATTGTAATAGAACACACAGATAAGCAAACAAACTACTTTTTATTAAAAGACAAGTTAGCATGACTGTGACACTGTTCTACTTATTTTTTATTCGGATTATGTTATACAAAACTTAGTGCCTTTTTGTGCTCCAATTATTTAGAAATTCATCCAGAAGAACGATAAAAATCATCAGTTCCTCTACTAAAGTTAAGTAGGATACACTCATGCTGTCATGAATAATCCTTAGCACTTATCATCAACCCAAGAAAATCCCTCTGACTTTACCCTTTCAAAAAGCCCCCAAAAAATTCTTTGGAAAAGCGGTTTGGGTTGTGGGTTTTTTTACTGGTTAGATATTTATAAACTTTTCAGTAAAGACTTAGGGAATTTTTAAATGTTTTTATACTTAGAGCTTGTGCATCATAATGTAAATGGGCAAGAACCAACAGAACACAAAAGCAGCTGACGTACTCAATGAGACGTGCTAAATCTTAATCATCTTTGTAGCAGCCTTTTGAACAGATGTGAACAGCAATATTACACTTGTCAACACAGAAGAAAGTTACGGTAGCATTTGATGTATAAGAGATTTTGGACAAGATTTCCACCATATCAATAGACTTACATCTTTGAAATGCTATGCAAAAATATTCTGAGGTTTCAATATATCTTGAAGATAAGTATCTTGAGATATGACTTAATAAGTACATCAAAGTTCCTAAACTAAATGGCAAGTAAAGTTATTATAGCGCCTGTGGAATTAAGATCAGAGCGAGCAAAGAAAATTAGTAGCAAAAACTGGGTACAAGTGCTCCGCTCCACTCAGAGCAAGAATTGACTATCAGACATCCATGAAGAGAGGTTTAGAGGAAAAACAAAAAGACTTTAATTCTTCCTGTTCAAAATTGAAAGGGAACAGTTTTTGGAACATGAAAATAGATTGTAAGCCACTCACAAACAGATGGTTGTATAACAGGCAAAAGAAGAAAATTAATACAGCATCAACATAAAAGAGCTCAGCATGGATGATTGGGCCCTTCAGTGTCACATCAAACACGCAGGCAATGAGGAAAGCACACTCAACGTGAATAATTGCACAGGCAAGACCCAGGAAGAAAGAGAATGCAACAAAAGCAAAAGGGAGGGTAACATCATTGCATGCGAAGTGTAGAGTCATCAGTGGCAAAAACCAGCCTGCATCTTCTCCAGGCAGCAATTTCCTTTCCTGTCTTTAAAATCAGAAGTCTACGGCGAGCATGGGAGGATGAAGACAGATTGTAAACTGCAATGGCTAGACTGGAATCTTAAAAAAAAATCATATTATATGACACTTTTCTCCTCATACAATGGCTTTCACGGAGCACTGATGAAAGGCAGCACACCTGCTCCAAAGTTAGTCAGTGGCTTCTCCGTGCCCCACTGTTCACTATCAATCATGGAACCTCAGAAACAAGCCATTATACGTGAAGACTCTCCAAGCACAGACTTGAAGCAGGGGTAGAGATAAGACACTTTGGCTGAAGTAAAAGATTTCAGCCCGTGGCTCAGTCAGCAAAAGTTTGACTAAATTAGGTTTAAGAGAAGCGTACCCTACACCCTTTATCCATCTCTCCTGAAAAGTCTCAGCCCCTTCCTTACACTCCATGTTCCCCAAGCATCTCTTCTTCCTTCCCCAGCCCCACGCAGCAGCAGCAATAGCAGTTCTGGCCAGGCAGAACCACCCCAGTCTCTGCCATGAAAGTCGCAGAGCTGCTCTTGCTCCACTGGGAAGAGGCAGCACCAGTCCAGGGAGGAGAGCCAGTTCATCCTTGAAAGGATGAAGTATTTCACCTCCTCTCACTTGTTCACATTTTTAGTTTATGCTTGTTTTTAAGCTCCTCTTGAATGTGTATAGTAGATGTTTTGCAACATTACAGATTAGGCCATAACATTCATATTCCCCCTATTCACCAAACCCTTGTTCTAGATGAGGGAAGCACGCTCTGGGAATACATGTTCTGCCTAATCAAATGTAAGACAAAAGTGAGATACTATGATTATAAGCACATTTAAACATGTGTCAAACAAATCACTTTCAGTTATTTAAAACCACGTAGCCTAAACATAAGATTTCCATAGACTTAAAAAAGGAAATTCACAAGACCCACGCAGCAGTACAGGGTGGGTGTTCCACATACACTCCTATTTCAAATTATGCATTGACAGTGCTTCAAAAAGTCAGTATCTCTCAATATTCCATACATGCGAATAATTTCACGGTCCAGAGAAAGCACTATACAGAAAGAATGGATATTTCATTGCTTGGTTGTAATGAAATCTACCACTGATGCTGCTGGCGATCCAAGCGCATACAGGAGGAAACGGCAAAAATACAGTTCAATAATCTTCCATGTTACATTAAAAACTTTTTAAACCAGGCTAACCACTGGGGAACATCAGAAGTTAGCTTTGACACACGCTGTCACTGCAGTTTAAAGCAGGTTTGACCTTCTGTCTTTTCTAAGGATGTCTGCCCTCTTTTTGTATTTATATTACCAATAAATACATATAGATCCATACAGAAACAGTGCTTTAGGACAACAGGTTTTTTTAAAGGGATGAACTTTTCCCTTAAGGTCTTTGTAGGGCCAATATTAAAATTAACTAAAGAATAAACAGTGCTTCAGATGGTCTTGGTAGAAAGTATTTCCACAGAAAAGACTCTTTGAAATTCTCCAAACTAAGATCTGTTTTGTGGAATGATGGAAATCAGAGTAGATTATCCAGAGTTAAGAGTTCAAAGGCAATTAAATACATCTGGGCACCGAAAGGAGAAAGACAGAATTATTTTTTTTTTTTAATACACTAAACAAAAACATAACAGGGAATCTTTAATCAGCTCATTTATTCAAATGACAATCTATTCCTATCATCATAGCACAGTGTTACCAAAGATGAGGAAAACTACACTTCAGATACATAGTCTAAAAAGAAAAGATAATAAAATAATTAAATACTGAGTATAAAAATATTGCAGAAATATTCATTAAAAACTATTCTCATCTAAATTGTAAAAAAAAAAAAAATGCCCACGTAACCACAATATAAACTGCACAGTGGCCTGAAGTTCAAAAGTTATGTGATACTGAAAGGAGAAGTGAAACTAAATAAAAAGTTAACTCTGAAAAGGAAAAAATGTTGAAGGTAGGAAAAGTTACCTATCCAAAGGTAAGCCTAATTCTAAGAAATAACGCAGATCCACTAATATTCTGTTAGCAAAAACTAACCAAGGCCGTCCTAAATCTTTTTTGTTCAAAAGGCAGGGGTCTTGGTCTGGTTACTTTTGTTACTTTTTAAGGTGGGATGGAAGAGGAAAAGAAGGGAAAAAATAAACAAAAATTAACTATGACAGCAGAGAAGCTATGGAAGATATAATTCGCTCAGTTCTCATTCCTACGACTACACCCCCCAGCATGAGAGGCATGAAGAGTCTTTTCTCATAAACTTGAATTTAAAGAAACGATGCGTTTGCATATATTTTTGTGTCTTATGCCTCCTACCACCAGAAACTGGAACATCTCTAAAGCAGTGTACTTTATTCTGCCAGTTTGTATTCTCCACAGGACAAAAACAGCAAAGCAACTGAAACAAAATTTTAACATCAGAACTGAAAAACAGTGAAAAGTAAACTATAGTCAACACGTGAACATGAGTTACCACTAAACCGCTTTTCAGTAGCATTTTACATTTATGAGTATGAAGATCCTCAGGGAGCCTTGGCAGAAACTCTACCATGGCTCCCTTCTTCTGTAATGGAGTATAAAACTGTCTTACAGGAGTGTTTCTTCCACTGCTCTGCTCCATCACAAAGCTCTGTAAGACCACAGCTTCAGAAGTACAGCAGCCAAACTCTACTGACCAGCTCTGGTAGTGTATGAGGTACAAAGCAACATACCTGGCACAAACGTCAGTACAGGAAGTTCCACCTAAACATGAGGAGGAACTTCTTTACCTTGAGGGTGGCAGAGCACTGGAACAGGCTGCCCAGGGAGGTGGTGGAGTCTCCGTCTCTGGAGACATTCAAAACCCACCTGGATGGGTTCCTGGACCACCTGCTCTAAGGTGGCCCTGCTCTAGCAGGGGGTTGGACTAGATGATCTCCAGAGGTCCCTTCCAACCCTATGACTCTGTGATTCTGTACGTACACAGTAACAGCGGTGACAGCTTCTGCACAGGGAAAGGTTTTCTCAATAACCACTTGGCAGACAAGATGTCTGAGTGAATGTTGAAGTTCTCACATGACTTCAAATATAAAAAAGTGGTGCATGCAGCGCCAAAGAGATCTCAGCTGCGCTTTTTTATTACTAGTAGCACAAGGAAATGCACCTGCTTGTTTCAAAGGTGGTATTGTCAGAGCAATATTCGAATCCCACAGGGATTTAATTTCTAATGAATATTTTTAAACACAGCCACACTAAAGAAATTGCTTGAAAGAAAGCAACTGACACAGGTAGGAGATATCTTAACGCTTTCTTCAGTGTCCATTATCTATATGAAAGACAAGAGGAAAGGAGATGCATGCAGCGGGATCAAGACTAAAGAGCTCCCCTGCACACAAACAAAAGAGCACAGAAAGACAATGGTGGGTGCTGAAAACCAAATAATACTTTTACCCTTCTCAAACTCCTCACAGGAACCATTAGCCCACCACAGGCTTATCTCTACAAACACAGATAAACACAGAGGGGCAACAGCAGTTGGGAGGAACACAAGGGAATGATTCAGAGGAAAAGACATACTGTCCAGGCTCCTCCCAGGGCTATCCCAGCAAAGCCTCTGCCCTGCGGTCCGATTGGACACCCACCTCTCGAGTCAACAGGATCGGCTCTCCACAGGGAAGTCTGGGATGTGGGGGCCTGAGCAGGTAGTGAGCTTGTGAACCTGCCTACTGGAGGGATTCACATTGTACATGTTTCCCACTAATGGATCCTCATCAGCCTGAGAGGGTCACAGGATGACACCCATGGTGCTGTTGGTATTGATCTGTGTGGCCTGCCATGCGTGTACATACATCTTACCAGATGGACCTGGAGGACACAGAGCTACAGCAGCCTCGGCTCTGTTGGGTTACAGGATTCATTTCCCCCCACCCCCACCCCCGTTACATTTTCCTTCCTTCAAGAAGGAAAGATTTATTTTTAACCCAACGAGGCTCACGCACTCATAGCCACCTTGCCAGTAAGATCAGATCTTCTTAGCATAGGAACAATGTTTGCTACTTCAGTTACTACAATCATTCATAGACCCTTAAGATCATCTAGTTCAAAGAGGCTTAAAACCCACAAACTTGCTATCAAGCATTATACATTGATCTCCTTCATTGTTTGAAAGTATTAACAGTATCCTAGACATTCTGAAAATATATAGAAAGCTATGATACATAGTACTAAGGAAAGAGATAAAATGACAAGTCTAGATAAGCAGCATTCACCCCCTCAGAGTTTATTTCGGACTGACTGAAAATTGGGTATCAGAATTTGAATCACTGATAGCAAGAAAAATAGCTCTAAGACTTAAAATGAAGCAACTACCACAGGATAAATGAAGTTTATTTGGTTCTTATTTCATAGGCTATTATTCCATTGAGAGCCTAGTGGTTTTATGCACCCACCACGGGACCTGAAAATCAAAGTTACAAGGAGATCCACATTAAAAACCTTTTTGGCTTGTCACACTTTCCAATCAGGTCCCTAGAAAGCACATCTGTTTGTGCTCTCGTTTTGATCTTAGTGGAGACTTCTTATGTACCATTCTCTGTAAGACTATCGTGTCTATTGAACTTACACACTTGATTACACAGGAATCAATGCATTAGTTATTGCTAGACTAATTGCCGGCTCAACACCTTATCAAGACATCACCTCCTAACAGAGCTGCCACGCATGCAGGAATGAACAGTATTACTTCCCTGCTGTCCTGCCTCCCTCATGCCTTCTCTCCCGCCCTCCACCCCGCCCCAATTAGCACATCGGATCGTCTATTGCTACATTAAGAAATTCCCCAAAAATAAAATCCGACACATGCACGTGTAGCCACATTCATGATCACTAAAAGAATCCCCTAGTTCTGTCAGTGCTTCACTCTGGCCTTGATCCAATGCCTTCCTCAGGAACAGAGGACAGCCGGTCAGAGGGGAATGGGGCATCCACAGAAAAACCTGACGGCAGCAGCTGCTAGCAAGGGAACAAGACTTGCTAAGGGAATTCTCATAGGACTATCCTACTTTGAGGCTGTTAACAACTGGAGGTCAGATTTAACACAAAACAGACATATGCAGGATGCCTTGTCAGACAATAAATTCAGTATAATTCTTATAAACGCAGATAGTCTATTAAAAAGCAGAGTCTGAATTGATTTATATTGTTGAATTTGAACTAAATGTAGAAAAACAAATACCACAATAAATTCTCAATCATATTTTACTTCAGGTTATTGTTGTAACTCTCAAAACTGTGGTGCTTACACGCAAGTTTCCAGTTAACTGAACAATTTAGGTTGAAGGTAATTAACCATTTGCAGATGATAGCTCCTAGAATAACACAAACAGGAGAAAAAAAGTTATTTTCTGAGGAATGTCACTAACACCACTGCTTTGTGAATGTTCTGGGAACCAGCAAATGAAGCTGAATCAACTAGCATGGCTGGACTTATTTACGGTCGCAGAGGGGAAGTGGGTTGGGAAACAGGGAAACGATTTAGCAGCAGAGATTACCTACATCAAGGACAGAATATTACACCATCTGGGTCTTATCTTTCTTCACCACATCAGGCCTGAAGCCCTCAGACCCAAACAGGCAATGGAACAATAAGCACAATCCCAGAAAAAAAATAATAAATACTAGGACGTTTTTGTAGAACAACTTCCAATAGTGTTTAATGAGACTTTCACTGACATAATTTGGACTATGAATGTTGGTATTGATGCAACTTAACAACAGCTGTTTACTGTATACAGATTAGATTCTTTAAATGAGACTACAATTTTTTTTTTGTTTTTCACTTTGCTTATGTTTCTTATTGCCCGTATTTGGAATAAAAGCTTGTGTGCAACATCTTGTAGGTCTCCAGAGTTAAAAGTTACCATGCACACTCTTCTCATATCTAGCCAAGAGGATTTTATCTAAAAAGGGATGCTAACCATACTTAAACTATATGGACCTAATCCAATATCTCATCACTGGCTGAGCAACATAAATTTTAAGTACACAAGCACTACAAACATAAGCTATATTTCTTTATAAACACTGTTTAGACTGTATTTACTGCAGCGATTGCACCCCAACATTTAGAAAAAATTAGCTGCTGTACCAAATTAGCAGGTAGCAGATGGAAGAATTAGTTTGGTTTGTGCAGGATATGAAAGTGGGTCTGTCATAACCAACAGCAAAAGGAGTTTACAGCTGAAGCATTATCTGAATTCATGAAAAAAATTCTTAGAAGAAATCACGGAAAAGCTATCCTTTTTCAAGGTAAGCAGTAGCACAGTACGGGGGCTTTGCCACGGAAGATACACTTCACGATATGCTGAAAAAGAAACACAGGACTGAAGTTCCTTCGTCCACCACAGCCCTTGATTCCTCGACTTTTCCTTTCTTTTTCATTCTTGGAGACAGGGCTGACTAGATTAGACATGACGTGCATCGGCCTGGACCCAAGCTAACATAGCGACTCAACAGCTGCACTACACCACGTGGATCTGAGGTTTCTGGCACTAGCTCTGTGATCCCTGCCCTTTGATTTAGCACAAAGAACAGTGATTCCTGGAACAGGTAAAGCATATAAATCAAGGTGTGCAAACTCCTCTCATATTAAGTTTGAAGCCATCAGAGTTGATGGCCTTAAAACAAAAGTAAGAATCACTGCTGTATCTCTTCATATTCCATTTCTCCATCTATACAAAGCCTATCAATATACACCAATTTCGTAAGACAAATGGCAAAATACTATCCTCTGTTACCGTCCAAAATCCCTGTGCAAAGCCCTGCAATGTTCCTACAGAAGAAAATTAACCTGAAGTCTCTGCATCAAAATGCTACGAAGTAACAATCCGTTTGGGTCTTTGTTTTCTTCACCACATGAACTGCAAACCTTCCCCACAAAGACAAGTTTATGGAGTATACATTACTAGAGGATGTCACTTTATGACAGGAAAATCTTTATTCTAAGGCAGTAGGCAACCAACACCAGAGCAAAGTCCTGACTACACGAAATGTGGTGTTTGCCACAAATAAAAAAGCACTACTTCCAATACCTCATTACAAAGAGGCATCTTCTGACACGTCATCATAAAGAGAAAGGATTAGAGAGAATTCTTCTGGTTTAGCCTAAACTGCATTACTAGAAGTACCGAAGCCTTCTCTCTTCCCCTTCCACTCCCGTTCTTACGAAGAAACATACATATGGACTGTCAAGACACCGATGATGATTACTAGGCACAACTTATTAGGAGAGTTCTGATGTGAAATATGCAGGTACGTAATCTTCATTTCCTGGCTGAGGGCATAAAGAGCACTGGTTAGAGCTTTGCTCTTTCTGTAGGTGTCCTTCTCACTCTGCCTTACAGATCTGTAGGACAAAAAGTACTGCCACCCTCAATTTTCAAGTTCACAGGTTTTTGCCCACTATTTATATACTCAGTAAACCCAATTTCACATCTGAAAAGCCTGCTCAAGTACTACAGCATAGCTCAGTCTCTCCCAGACATTTTGCCAGCACATTTTAGTCACAGAAGCCAACAGCTCAATCTTGAAAGTGTGCTGTAACGCCCTGTTGTAGACAAGGAAGGAAGGAGAACACGAAATCGAACAAATCCTATGTCTTCATTTGAAATAATTATTATTCTTAGTGGATTGGGAACACACAGGAGAATATGGGTTGCATCAATATATTTCAGCATCTTCGGAATTAAAAGCAAATCGCTATTTTCCCTCACTTCACATAAGATCAAAGAAGTTTTTTCCAATGATGCTGAGTCAAAGACCTCTTTGCATCTTTTTCTTCCTCGAAGCTCCAGAAGATCAAAAAAAATTATAGTCTTTCTTTGACAGTCAAATTGCTCTACTAGATTAATTTATTATATGAGAAATTCCACTGGTAGCAGTAGAGCTTTTGGTAAGAGAAAGACGTGCATAAACCAAAATACAACCAAAATCCCTTACATTCCCTGACTCCTTATTCCTAATTCACTCAGTCTGCTAGAGATTATCTTACCTTTTTTGAGAGCAAATCATTTAACTAATGGCAGAAAATTAAAACTTGCAGAGTTTAGGCCTGTGCACAGTCAATTCTTGAACCATAGAACGTATTTCACTCTGAACCCTGTATAAAGCCTTTCTTATCTTTACAGCAGTTGCTATGAAATCAGTCATCATAAATTTGTTACAAGGAATTTTAACATACATTTCAATTTTATCTACATAAGATAGACAAAAGATTAAGAAAATTCTGTTAATAAGCAGGCTTTTTAATTTTTATGAGCCTTACAAACCATTTGTTGGAATGGGGAGCACTTGAGATGGAGAACAGGCTTGCTTCCACAGTGATCTTGCCGGTAGATAATTTCTCAGATACCTACTTGCTATTCCTCTCTGGAATAAGATTCCTGTCTTCACAGTTTGTAAACAAATAAGATAAAAGCAGCATGTGTTGATCATGTAAAAAATAAGGTGTTTCTGAACTTTTTTGTAATTAGAAGTTGACAATTCATCAGCATCTCAGGAATAATCCAATACAAAACAAAAATTGAAAAACAGTCTGCATTTTAGACTCTCAAAATCTGGCTAACTTACCTA
The DNA here is from genome assembly GCA_013400135.1 of Rhinoptilus africanus. Classification (NCBI taxonomy): domain Eukaryota; kingdom Metazoa; phylum Chordata; class Aves; order Charadriiformes; family Glareolidae; genus Rhinoptilus; species Rhinoptilus africanus. The sequence continues at coordinate 17,306 of VXBO01013318.1, read as the reverse complement.
AATTTAAAAAAAAAAAAAGTTTCTGGTTACCATTATACAACACTGTATTAGTAAGAAACAGACAGAGTAATAAAATAGAAATATTTTATAATGCATAATGCAGCAGAGAGCAAGATAACATGCAAACGATTGCCCACAAGAAGAAATACAATATATCATTTAATTGAAAGGTACAAAAATCAAGTAATCTTAAACCTTCAATTTCGTAATCTTCTGTTACTACAATTTTCCCCCGTGTCACAAAATGAATTTGGAGAAATACCTGTGCCAATTTTTGTGCTTGGTATGAAATGTCAAAAACACACTGGTCTGAGCAACATTTAAGTTTCCTAGGACTCAGACACTTATTATTAGCTGTTTCCCAGAAGCAGACACAGAAAGAGTAAACCAACAGAAAACTCAAAGGGACAAAAAGTGTCAGCTGGAAAAACACACTCGTTCCAAGAGGAAGTTGCAAGTGAACAAAATGCCCGCCTTCAAAAGTGCACGCAACTGCAATGGTTTTTTTGTTGGGTTGGTTGGTTTTTTACTGTTAGCCTTTCACTAAACAGCTGTCATTTCCCTCTAGAAAAGATACATATGACATATATGGACAATTTGGTACAACCTTGCAGAAGTTTCTTTAGTCTGTGAACGGGCCTACAGTATGCTCTGAGATGAAAGAATGGGGAAAAAGATTTCTTACTACAGAGCTACCAGGTTGTGCCCTTAATCCAACAAACGCAATAAACCTGATGACTTATGGTGGCTACCGTTCCAAGTTAGACAAGTCCAATAGGGTAAGGAAAGGAGAAGTGCAATAAGGCAGCAAGACAGCCTCTTCAACAAGCAAACAAAAACCCCACAAAACCAAACACACAGCAAGATCCGGTGCAGCCAGACTACAACCTTTACATGACACTACCAAAATTCAGTTCTGGTCACCAAAAACTTCTTTTGCTTTGAGAGAACTATGAACATTTCTTCAGCTCTCTGAGATAAAGCACCAGTTTATAGAATCGAGATTGTATTATCAAGCCATTGGATTCAAATTTCTTAAAAACCATTTCCAAACGATGAAACTCTGCTAAAGAAATAGCAGGTGATTTAAATCAGTCTAGGAATGATAGGTGGAGGCAACACTAACTTCGCACACCTTGACAACAATAACTAGACCACTGGATCCTAAGGTGGGAAACGGCAGTGTCTCTCAGCACAAGCACGTTACACGTTGTTCAGCAAAAAACTTTCTCCACTTAAGCTCTCAGTTATACACAGAATGTTACCTCCCAGGTAAAAATCAAAGAACTTTGTAGAATGATCCACTTTAAGAAAAACTATGCTTACCTACAAAAGAACAGTACAGACAATGACAAAGGTAACTTCAACAGCAAGAAAAAAAAAAATCTGCTTTGTGATACCGAACCTCTCATCTGCTAGTCAAGAGAGATGAAGTTTGAGAAAAACAGTGTTAGCATGACACTGAATACACCTAACATTGTGTGAAGCAAACACTAATGAGTTTCACAAGCAACTGTTAGTTTGTTAGATGTGGTATTTTACACTAGTCATGCAACCTCAGTAACTTTAATATTAAACATGCAATCACAGATAAGTATACTGCATGTAAACTGGCACAATTACCAGGGTTAATCTCATTTACCTGTGATTAGAGCATACTTCAAAGACATCCATAGATTTTTGCTACTTTCACTGAGTATGTTACAGATAATTAACAGTTTGGTGAGAGTTTGCCAATTAACTCCACAAGACAGTTTCTTATATCAATATGGTTATTTCTATTGCATTAGCACTAAGGTTATTAGCTTAGCAAAGCCAAAGCAAAACTTAAGTTGTCTTACCACATCATCTGTCAATGTCTTGATATTTAAGTGCTGTAAATCAAACAGGAAACCAGTCATGTCACAATTGTGCAGTTAAAAACAACAATAAAAAACCCAAACAAAAAAGCAAGTGTCAGTTATAGTCACTGTTATTCAAAACAAGATGCAGGTTAAACAGTAGTGAATCACAGCACTTGAAACAATAATTTCTTGGCAAATTGTACTTTGTTGGCTCACATTGCAGAGCAGGTTAAACAGGGAATACAGTGTAGATTAAAAAAAAATCTGTAATCTGATCCTTTGAGAGAGCAGTACCAGAAGAATATAAACCAAGAACATCTTGAAACAAGTTGTGTTGTATTATATATTTTATAGCTAAATATATTAGAAGAGAAGACCTGCTCATAATTCAGCTACTGGAATTGTGTCTCCTCAAAATGCCTGTGGGGACACCACCAAGAAATCAGTCCAGAGATTTTAAACTCAAGCAAAGATGGAGTTCCTTCAGCAGTTCAAAACTATCTGCCAAGCTGCAACACTCAAACAACTAAGTCTGTTGACTGCTCTCAAGCCATACCTACATAGCAAGAGGAGCATGAAGTTATGAGTAGAAACCAAAATAAGCATTTATTAGTAGTAACATCCAAAAATCTATAGAAGATCCCTCCTTGCTGTGTGAAACAAAAGTTCCTGAACCAGCTCTTTTGCTCTCCACTGCACACTGACAAACACAGCAAGTGTGAGGATGCACAGGTCTTGCACAAAACCAAAGACCAGCGCTGAAAAACATTGTTGACTAGTGAGTCAGCATTGCAGGGATCCCATTTATAGATTTTTATGAAGAGACTGTGAACAAACTTGGCAGGGAAGTGGGAAGAATGTGAAGTCACATACTTAGTGAAATACACCCTTACCCTATTCTTAGACTCCCCTCACTGCCTATTATACAAAGCCCGGCAGCAGCTAGAGCAACTGTTAACGGCTATATTAAAATTAAACAGTTTTGGAAACTCTTGCTTTGTCTTCACCAAGTCAGTAATACTTGGGCATCATTACTTATGACTTTTTCTCTGGCTCTTCCCTCAGAACTGAAGAACAGTTGGTGTTAAGTTAAATATTGTCCCATGACAGCTCTACTCTGAGTATTGTCAAGGAACTGAAGAAGCATCTGATGAATGGCTATGAACTTAAAAAAAAAAAAGCAAGTGAAGTGCAAGGGAACACACAGTACTCGGTGACATAGTGTAAATTCTACCATCAATAATAAAAAAAATTGGAGCACTTAAGTTTTATGACAAACCCATTCCATGTTATAATAGACGAGGATTTCTAATAAATGAAAACAACTAAGTGAAAGTATTTCAATCCAGTCAGGAGAATGAAGGTCCCTATCCCAGTCTTCCCATTGGTGTTCTCCTGCTGCAGAGACAGATCAGACTGTTGCGCCACACACTGCTATGGAGCTGGGGTTTATGACTTGTTCTTCCCATTCTGCTAAATAGCTACAAAGACAGCATGAGCATTAACTTCTGGCACTTGCAAGAGCTCACAACTTCACATCTATCAAGTTGTTGATATAATATCTCTATCCTTAAGCGGTCAAAGCTGCAGGAGAAAACACTAACATACGGTTCTACACTGCAACTAAGCAGCAAAGAACATAAAAATTATTCCTTTTTCATACACACGACTTAAATCACTAAGCCTTAAGCAATGCACAGATACCACTGTGAAGCTCCTCCTACATGGTAGGAGACTGAGTAATCTGCTTAGAATCAAAATCAGCTGCATTAGATCCTTTGAAGTGAAAGTTTGAGATTGATGTCAAAATCATGTACATTCCACTACAGGAAGCACAACATCAGGTTCACTTCCACTTAGGAACAGATGTTGGATGTTCTGCAACTGCTCTGTTCAAGACACTCTCATCACCCATGGAATCAAGGCAAAATTCTTCAGATTCAAGTTTCGTTCTTTGAAAAAGTCAAAACTTCATGGGATAGTTCAAGCCAGTGTTGGCCTTTCAATTAAGCTGTGAAACTCCACAATGAAATCTACTGTGGTAAAGGGTGAAGAGCTCCCCGCTTTATATGTCGTAACACCTCGCTGACCCAGGTCATCTGACTAATTAGTGAAAAGACTACTATGCAACCAATTAGGGACACCATAATGGCATAAGAAACTCAATATCCAGATATGAGTCTCATAAATCTTCAGCTTACTGGCTACCTACAAGTACAGGAGACTAAAAATACCAACATACGATGTCTTTCAGACAATGTTGTGGGGTCTGGTTCAAAGGTAACTGCTACAAAGAAGTGAACCTACTTAACCAGCACTCATCTGTCAACACTGTATTTGGAGATTTCTTTATAAAGGAGAAGCAGCCCCATGCAAACTACAACATAACATTCAGATCTTTTAGCACTTGAAGATAAAGGGCTGAATGACTTGCAGTAAGACATCTTGAAAGACCTATTCCGTGAATTTCATGTTATAATACTTCTCAGCCAGAGGTGCTGGTTAACACACAAGAACTGGAGTGATCTTTTTCCCCTCTCCCTTGCCAAATCCTTCTCTTCCGGCAAGGCTGTACAAAGTAAAACCAGGTGTCAGCTTTCCTGGTCTTCTGTAGCATTCAAGGATACAGATATATGAAATATTACATGTGGTCTTAACAACAACAACAAACAAAAAAGTCTTTAAAAAAAATCTTACTGCAGTGGATTAATGTAATTAAATTTAGAGGAGTGCTGTGACTCAAGAACCAGAGTATATTTTTATTCTTGCCAGGCCAAACGAAACAAACACATTTCTAATCAGGGGAAAAAATAACCAGGATGCAGTTAGGTAGAGTTTGGAGTGCTTTATTATCACATATTTTTATTTTCACACCTGGATATATCAGTTCACAGAAGTAAGACATGTTCTGCTCAAATTAATAGGTTGCCTAAAACATAGGCCTGCAAGTAAATAAAACTGGCTTAAGTAATACTCCTGCAATATGATTTTTTAACTGGATATAATCTTACAGAATACTGCTCTGCAGTGGATGAAAATACTAATTTGCTGTTCTGTACTTTCCATGAACTACTCCAGAATAATAAAATTATTGCTTTTGAGAACTCAGGAGCTATGTACAAATATTCCTCTAGTCTGTTTATCATGTAGAAAACATATGCAAAACTGAAAGACAAATTAACGATGTTTTAAGTACATTGACATGCTGTTTTCTAGTTTGAAAGGTACAAAGCCACAAAGTTATTAAGGAGTTAATTAGGATACTTTACAAGTCCAGATTTATCTGAAGCACCTACAGTTGGAAAATCAGAAGTACCACCACAGCTATATAAAGACATTTATAAACAACTAACATTCTGTAATTACATTTCCCAGGGCAACCTAGTTTTCAGTCTGGGACGTGGAGGAAGAGGTCATTTTGTTTAGCTATTAAGCAGAAGCAGTTCAGTTAAAGCTAAGTCACAATGAAAATGAGGTGTATAGATGTACTATCCCTGAAGAAAGTGACATGGCATTACCCCTACTGAAGATTACATCCCTCAGGCTGATTTCATTGGACACAGGATATACATTCAGTGTACGGTACAGTGTGTTTGACAAGCTGTCAAAAGGCCCAGTCTCAAAGTATCAAAGATAGTGACAGCCTTAGAAACCGAAAGATACAATAGGGTGCAACAGCTGAGGTTCACAACACACACACAGCAACAAGACAACTACTCACAGAACAGAAAGAGAGCACTGTATCTCTTGAAAAGGTCATATACAACGAAGCAGTATGTGATGCAACTTCTGCACCACCCAGCGAGGAAAAGGAAGCCAAATACTATTTGGATTCATATATATTCACAGTAAAAAAAAAAATCTTATTGTCATACGTAAGAGAATGATCTTACGTTGCATACCTAAAAGCAGCACATACCGAAAGTTGCTCTGCAAGATAGAGTTTAGCAAGTTGAATTATTGTCTATATAATTACTCCAATCAACTCTAGGTAGAGACAGTTAAGTGAACTGAAGAAATTAGAAATGCCACTTAATTGGATCAACAGTACTAGTCTGATCTTTTCTATCATTACATTTATTCCTCTATCTTTGCATATGTATATTTATAAACAAAATGCACTACAAGCAGTCCAGGCAAACCTGGACCAGACTGAAGGAGAAAGTCATCTTCTCATACGGGACTCTGGTCTCACGTCTTCAGGTTTTTTTCCACCAGCACTACAGCTCAGTGTGGCCTGGAAAGGAAGAATACCCTAGTACAACATAGGGTATTGTCTGTATCATCTAACAGTTTGGGCACTCTACCCAAAGGTGCAGCATCTCCACGCTCCACAAGTGCTCTTTTCACTACCACATGAGCACAGGGTGACATCGCTCACCTGAGTTTCTGAACGAAAACAGCATGTTTGGTGCTTTAACTCAGACCATGCCCGGCAGGGATGGACACTGCTAGCATGCTAGAGAGTCCGATTTCTTCATCGTAAGTGAACTAGAAGACAAGCACCCAGCAATACACCTCTGCCATTATGAGAGGAGTTTCAGCCATGCAAAGTAACAGGATCTCAGGCAGCTAAACAAGAACTTCAACATGCACGCCTTCTACTACATTGAAGTACTTCAGTTTACAAAAAAATGAAAAGCCCCACAGCCTGGTGTCTAAATCCTGTTTGGATCTTCATTTTTGCCTTCCTTGCAGAATAAAATAAAGAAAACTGCATACAACCCACCTACCCCTCTCAAAACCACCACACCATGTATGTCTTCTTTGATACATTAAGAGGAGCTTAAAGTCTACATATACCTGTGGGAAACGAATCAAAAAGTTGGGGGGGAGGAGAAGTGAGAGTTTAAGCAAGATGCAATGAGGTTTAGAACTGGCCAAACTAAGCCTGAATGCTGAAACTAGATAAATGAAAACTAAGGATGTACATATAATCACACAATCCCCTCTGTACCTTTTTAAATTAGAAAGCAAGAAAGAACTCATCACACACTGACATTAATTCTATCGCCAAAAAATTCAACACTAGCTGGTTTATCCCCAAAGGCTTTTTCCAGTAGAAACACAACCAGAAGACTGAAGCAGGAATTGCAATGAAACCTGTAGACTCAGTTAGAGAGATGTAAATTGGATGATTACGGTGGATGCTATTACTTTAGGATCTCCTTTGTCACAATATTCCCTCAGTAATTTTGCTACCTCAGTCCGTAAGCGCAATTTTGAAACTGCTGTATAACCCCACAGCATTTCCTATTTTTAATTTGCAATCGACTACTTCAGCATTTATTTAATGGCTTTATCACACACACTCTGTTGCTTGGAAAGCAGTCTGAAAAGCAATCAGAGGCAAAATTATCTTAACATGCCAGTTTCTACACAGTGATATCTTTAGACATTGGCGAGTTAAACTCAAAATTGGTGCTTACAGGTAAGATTATATAACAAAGTGCTAGAATACAGCACTAAAATTTAATATCATAACCCACAGTGTTAATTCATGCCAACAAAAATAACAGCATGAGGAATTTACAATTTTACAAAGCCGCAATAAACTGTTTTAGGTAACATCTGTTCAGCAATCATTTCTTTAAAAGACTAATTTAGATTCAAGGTCTTACACTGCAGCATAACCGCAGCAATAATTCAGTCACTTCGTAATTAAAGATATTGACACAGATCGGTCTTACCTTTCTACTCTGTGCCAGAGAAATGGAAGTGCTTTTGCTCTTAACTACAGCTTTCTTTGATTTACAGACACTGTTAAATGCAAGTGTTAATTTGTCTGTTTTTAACAGATTGGCGCAAACAAGAAAGCCTTCTTGACTCACATAAATTTCATAAAGAACTTAATCAAAAACATAACCTGAAAGTCACTGACTACAGGTCAATGGTATACTGAAGTTAACAGAAACACCTCTAACTTGAGCTAGCAACTGAAGTTGATATCTTGAGGACTAGTGTTTACAAGATCTAGTCCCAGTAAAGCACTACTAGAAGTCACATATTCTAGCACTCACTTTTATGATTTCCAAACATTTCTATGGGGAAAAAAAAAAATATAAAGGAGAGGAAGCAGCAAGCAACTTTTTATATCCCACTCTCCCATCAGATTTCAAAAGTTTCCTGCTCAGTCAACGTATACACAGAAAACAGGTATAATCTCTACCATCCTTCAATTCATTTCCTTTTTTCACCAAGCCTTAACCCTCAAGGGTGAATGTAAGAGCTTTCAGTTAGCTGAAGTACCACAGAATACCTTTTACCCTTTTAAGAGTCCCGCTCTTCCAAAACCTTGGACCTGCCAAACAAAGTCAAGCTGGTATAGGCCTCAAAATTGACCATCACTCCTTAAAAAAAAAAAATTTTAACAACTCTGTAAAAGAACAGACAGAACTGAGGACTTGCAACTCATTCACTTCTCCTAGAAGCTAGTTTATTCAGAAAGGCAATACTTCAAGATGACATCAGATTGGAATCAACCACTATAACTGTTTAGCCCAAATACTCTTTCTCACCCTCTAAATGAAGTGTCTATCAAAACAGAGATTTTGCTCCTGCTAAACAAGAGTTTTCTTTGGAAGAAAAAAAAAAAAAAAGGAGCGACATGTTAATGATGTCAAATTTGTCAACCAGCAATCCAATTTCACCTCAAGGTTTGTCAGGGAATCAAATTCTTTTTCAGATTAGCATATCTGCTGTGACAGATCAATATGTTGCATTGATTAGAAGGGTCCAACCAGGAACACATTTTCAAGCCTTTTGCACTGAGGAAAATTAGGCTAATATAATCTGGATGACTTAAATTCACTGAATCTAACAGCCAATTTCATCCATATTTGACAAGTGCACAAGAGATCAGAAACATAATTCGGGTGACATGGAGAAGTATGACACTCTAAGTAGTCGAAACACAAAAAAGGCTACAGCCTGTATCAAAGACTGGATTGCAGCAAATTCAAAGGGGTGAAGGAAGTTTTATGTATTCTAACACAAAACTAATTTAATTAATAAAAGTATATTAGAGATGTATTACAGGACGAGTTAGACATGAACAAGTCAACACAGACAGACTAGAATAGAATTGCGTAGGTGGGAAGGGACCTTTAAGATCATCAAGTCCAACAGTTAACCTAACACTGCCAAATCCACCACTAAACCATGCCCCTCAGCACCACACCTGCACAACATTCAAATACCTCCAGGGACGGTGGCTCAACCACTTCCCTGAGCAGCCTGTTCCAATGTTTGACAACCCTTTCCATGAAGAAATTTTTCCTATATCCAATTTAAACCTCTCCTGGCATAACTTGAGGCTGTTTCCTCTTGTCCTGTCATTGGTCACCAGGGAGAAGAGACTGACACCCACCTCGCTACAACCTCCTTTCGGGTAGTTGTAGAGATCAGTAAGATCTCCCCTCAGCCTCCTTTTCTCCAGGCTAAACAACCCCAGTTCCCTCAGCTGCTCCTTGAAAGACTTGCTCTCTAGATCCCTCACCAGCTTCATTGCCCCTCTCTGAACACGCTTCACAATCTGAATGTCTTTCTTGTGGTGAGGGGCCCAAAACCAAACACAGTATTCGAGGCGCAGCCTCACCAGTGCCGAGTACAGGGGGACGATCACTTCCCTAGTCCGGCTCACCACACTATTCCTGATACAGGCCAGGATGCTGTTGGCCTTCTTGCCCACCTGGGCACACTGCTGGCTCATATCCAGCCGCCTGTCCACCAACACCCCCAGGTCCCTTTCTGCCGGGCAGCTTTCCAGACACTCCGCCCCGAGCCTGTCGCGCTGCTTGGGGTTGTTGTGGCCCAAGTGCAGGCCCTGGCACTTGGCCTTGTTGAACCTCATGCCATTGGCCTCAGCCCATTGATCCAGCCTGTCCAGATCCCTCTGCAGAGCCAGCCTACCCACAGGGAGGTCAACACTCCCTCAACAACAAGTTGACTTGGTGTCAACTGCAAATTTACTGAGGGTGCACTCAATCCATGTACTCATTTCATCGCTCCTGTTTTTAGGGACGAGGTATACCACCTCCCCCCGAAAAAAACAAACCAGTCTTGTAAGACAACAGTAAGTAGATAGGAAGGAGAGTTTACCAATTTTAGATTTAACATCTGACATAAATGTTCCGTATTGCAATACCTTTGGGGAGAAATTTATGAAGCAACAGAAATAAAAGCATATCTCATAGCACCCTTCAAATGAACTACCCCAACCAGAGAAGGTGGTTGATGTCTACCACTATTAAAGTAATTCTGCCTGTACCACTGTGTAGGTTTCTTCACCAGAAATTAATGGCCAGGACAAGCCAGGCATTAGAAACTACAGTTCAAAGGTTATAGTAGCTACAGTAGTTCCCTGTGGCATGAAGCAGCCTAAAGCTCTTTAGTAACTGTTAAATTCCACAGAACACATTTGTAAACGATACCACTCACAGCGGTTTACATGAAGACAAAGTCCCAAACTCCATTCTAGAAATATTCACCTCTGCCTCTTCTTAAGGTCACGCACTGAGCTAATGGCATACCTAGAACACAATCCAGGTTTGGAGAACTGTCATTCTTCCATCACCTCTCAACACTCCAGGACAAGATCTGTGCTTTAAGAGATTACTTAAAGATGAAAAACAGGACTACCGTCTTAGGTCAAACGCTTTTGAAAGTCGCAGTTTGACAAGGCAATCTCATGAACTAAGGATATTCTCAGTCATCCCTACTTAAAGAGTTTCAGCAACTGGGCAGGAGGAACAGGGACAGGACTAAATAAAATAGAAAAAAAAAAAAAAAAACACACCCACGTGCTGATCATGTACCCTACAAAGCTAAGTCAGATACCCAAATTCAACTCCCTTTATTTTCTGTAGCTGGGTCAAAAAAACAACACGGTGATCTCAAAAAGCCAGACAGCTGATGCTCACATCTGCATAGGCTCAAAACCACCCTTGCCTAGTCTGGGAAGTCTAGACATATATCAAACAAGCTCATCTGTACCAAAGAGAAGGCCTTCTTTTGCTAAAATGACAATGAGACTTCATCCAAGAAAAAAATCTCAGTGGCTTGTATCACATATCTGGCAGGGTTATACTCCCTATAAATTACTGTATTTCTATTTTTAACACGTGGTTAGTAAAAAGGTGAATGTGATGACAACATCCTATTTCTGTTTTAACACATGGTTAGGGAAAAAATGTGAAAGTGATTGCAATATCCTATTTGCATAAGAACTTGGCAGTTAAAGTAACAATAATAAGTAAACAATAGTAAGTAAAACCTCTTGACTCAGTGCTTTTGTCAGTTTCAAATACACACAAATCCACGGCTCCCACTCACCAGAGAAGTAATCCAACCATCAAGTCATATACCAGTAAAGTTATCCACCCTTTTAGACTGGGCAGACTGTTAAAGTTTTACATAGGGACGCTATGTCCAGCCACGTCACCTGCATGACTAAAATGCATGCACCTCCAGGAGATACTTGGCCAGTTATGAAGACAAGCAAACAGCTCTTGGTCAAGCTTTCATATATGCCCATTCTAACATCCAAAACCAGGCAATTTTGAACTACTTAGTTGAAATAGCCATATGTGCAGCCACAATATGAAAAGGATTTCAGAAAATAGGAATGCCAGGAGCAAGTTGTGACCTTCCAGAACAGGTTTGGCTAGACTACAGTTTGATATTGCTTATTGGCTAACTTCAACTAGCTGCATATGAAGTATGGCACACCTTTTTGAACCCAAGTGCCAGACACTCAACTCCTGACCTGAGCACAAAGAGGCCTTAGAATCAAAAATCTACTGTATGTTATTTGTATCTGTTCTGTAAGTGTATAATACAGCTCAGTGCAGGTGGGCTCAGACCCAGCTAACCAAAGACTAACATACGCATCACCTAAATACGAGCATGGGATGCATCTGCTCTGCATGTGGTGGAAACAAGACCTGTAGAACATATATTTGTCACAGCTTTAACACTTGCAAATTTCATAAAGCCCAAACTATTCCTATGTGTTTTTTGTTAGAGTACATCTTATGGACACCTTGTGGACAACTGTGGACAATTATTACCCGTCTCAAGATCCCCAATTTCTTGGTGTGCTAGCCAAAATGTTGTAAAAGCAGGGCTAGGGAGTATAACTTTACCATGCCACTAAAATTCTAAGACCCAGATTTTCACTATGCAGTTTACATCGCTAAAATAAATAAATAAATGAACCAATCTAGTTCCAATAAATGTAACAGCCTTTAAGAGCGAAAGGTCTGTTCTCTTCCTCTTAACGCCTATAGCTGTCAACCAGTGAGTTAAGAAAACCGAGCTTTATGATGACCAAGCGAGACCTGAAGTCGTGCTGCAAAATAATGCCGGCTCCCCTCAGGCCGGCGAGGAAGAGGCGACCTGCAGCGGCCAGGCTCAGGCTTTGAAGCCCACCTGAAGTCGGCGGCGCCGTTTGGCAGCCCGTCTCTTCCTACCCGTCCGCCTCCCGGTCTCTCAGGGGGGGTCCAGGGCAGTACCCGGCCCCGGTGGGGGGGCAGGCCCGCC
>VXBO01013317.1:327776-358540 GCA_013400135.1 Rhinoptilus africanus | reverse complement strand
GCGGGTTGGCGGTCACCGGCAGGGTGGCTCGCGGGAGATTGGGAGAAGCTCCCGGGAGAGCTCCGGTCCCTCCGCGTCCCTGCCAGCCTGACCTTCACGGGGTGCCGGCCTGCCCCCGCCCCGTCGCTGGGGGCTGCGGAGGTTCCCCCCCCCTCCGGAGCCAGCGCCTCCGCTCGGCGGCGGGGACAGGGGCCCCTTTGTGCCGGATCCGCGTTGAGCCGCTTCCCGCTCTGAAACCGGAGCCGCGGGCGCTGGCAGCGCTGTGGCGGAGCGGGGGAAAGCGGCTTCCCAGGACCCCCCCCCACCTCCCCGGGGGAAGGGGCCCGGCTGGGGCCCAGGNGGGGCCCGGCTGGGGCCCAGGCTCGGGGGGCTGCACCCCCTCTTGTCGCGGGGAGCGGGGGGTCAGCGCTGTCAGCCGGGCTGTCGGCGGCCGGAGCGGGGCAAACGGGAGGGTGCTGGCCTTGCGCGTCCCCTTCCTCCCTCCTGGCTGTCGTGGTGTCAGGGAGGGGGGGCTTGGGGCAGGGCAGCGGTGTCGCCTGGACCCTGGCAGCCCGCTGGGGTCACCGCGTCCTCTCTGGGGCAGGGCAGGAGAAAGCTGATAAACGTGGAGGGTATTAGTGGGCCTGAACGTCCAGTGCTTGAGGAGGCAGTCTATGATTTGTCGCCGCCTGCGAGAAGAAGGAGCCGTGATCTCCGTAAAGCTATTGATCAGTGAAGGTAGCGCGGCCCAAACGTGTTAACCGGTTTCACTGCTTTCTGTGCCAACTATGTGTTCTTTGCTTGCTTCAGTTCTCTGGGCTTGCAGAGGGCTCAGAGCTCGGTGGCGAGGGGGAGCTTAGGTGACCACCGCTGGACACTTGCTCCTGGCCCTAGGAGGTAGTCTGGCCTTTTTGTTTGCTCTGTAACCTTCTTTACCTCCTGACATGAGAGATGAGCCTCTCTCCACTTCAAATCCACTGCCGGTCTAATTCGTGTAGAGGAGTTTCTGATAGGATGGTAGCTGATTGCAGCGCAGGACCCTAGCAGAGCCTCCCGCTCCACCCTGGAACTCACATGTCACCAAGACGTCCCTAAGCCTTAGGACGATTCAAGCCATCCTCCATGCGTAATGGGAGCAGAACGCACAACTGGAGCGTGTGGGCTAAAATGACAGGGTCCGGATCCTCCTGGCTCCAGGTGCAAGCTGGTCTCTGGGTGGAGTCGAAGTGGAGCTTCTCCCCATGCCTTGCGTAACCGGGCACATTCTTTCGGCCAAGGATTCACCTTTCTGTGAAGCGCACAACACGCGCTGTGTGAGGCAGTCTGTTCTGCTTGGGCCGTGTTTTGTGTTATTAATTGTGTTTCGCTAGAAGTTTCCTAAAATATTTACTAGATTGTCCTTTGAGTTGCAGCTTGGAAGGGAATGAATATGTGAGCTAGGTCAGCTGCTTGCTGCCTTCCCTATTCTGTGCCTGCTGTATTGTATTGCTTTATTGGCTTTTTTTTTTTCTTCTGACCTATGAGTTTGAGCTTCTCTGGCCTGTCTGCACTTGTCCAAGTGAAGACTGTCTCGTTGGGCGGTAAAAAGCAGTAATTTCAGTGTGTCAGCTATGTATAGACCTGAGAACAACTGCCCACCTGGAACTCCACTATCAAACATCAGTGTGTGAATAAGGATTGTGTGTGACTAGACTGTGCCAAAATGCCACAGGTATTTGGCAGACCGTACGTGTAACCAAGTCATAAAAGACCAAAAACCTTATAGGCCCAAACTCACTTCTTCACAGGACAATGCCTGGTGCTTTTAGTCATTTTAAGTTAGTGTGGATTCTACAAGAGCTAGCCTGATTCTTCTGGGCATTCCCTGGATAAACATGAGTTTCCAAAAAAAATTAATAAAAATGTGTGTGCATATATATGCACAGAGATTTTTTTTTTAGTTCAACAGTACTGTCAGGTATATTTGTAATGTGACCACTTTTGCTAGGAGATGCAAAACTGTGAGAACATTGGCGTCACTGCACCAGGGGCAACATGAGCTTCCATTAGGAATTCATATGATATCCCTGAGCATGGCAAATACTGTATATTCTTTATTCTGGCCAGATTGAGGGCTGGAGATTATTCATTTGTTGTTTGAACTATTTGGTCGGTGTCATGGCTGGCATCCAGGGATTGAACTGAGGACCTCAAAAGCTAAAAGTATCTGCCTGTAGACTGAGTGGAAAAAGCTATGCTCTTGATCAGAGAGCATTAATAAACTGTCTCTATTTTTGCCATCAGCTGATCAGTGATGTGTGAATTTGGGCTGCTCTTGAGAGCTCGTGGGGAAATGCCTAAACAATAGGAGAGCTGTTTAAGCCCTTTGAGGGACTCTTATCTTTTTAAAACAGACTTTCTGATCAGGCAAGCTATTTTATCACTAGTTACTCAGCATGATGGGTGTAGAAGGTACTGTATGACAGGGAACTGTGTCAGATAGATTAAAAAAAAAAAAGCTTTAATATCTTAGGCTAAGGCTTTAGTGGACCCTGAGTGGGACAGAAAACAGCGCCTACTGTATCTGGAATTTTTTGTGAAGAATTTGGGATTTTGCTCTTTGAAGAATAATGAAAGAGCTCTGCATCCTTGGAGCACTTAAGAAGCTGTTTCAAGAGGTAGCTTTTTGCTAGTGACCACTGTAACTTAACATCCAAGTGCACTCTGGCTTCTGGACACAGGTTTTTCCAGCACAAAGTGTAATGTCAGTGCAAAAAGCCTGGTGTGTTCTCTGCTGTAATCATCCAGCTTTGTTTCAGTGACTGGTACAATAGTTTCACGTTCCTTCAAGCTGAAATGTGGGCTGAAGCCGGGCACTGCAATGAGGCAATATGTGTGACTGGCATCCTAATCATATTTCAGCCTTCAGCAGTTTCTCCTCACTGTGGAGAAACGATGGGAAAGAGCCTTTCAGACTTGTGATAGTCAGAATTGGTGTGTTAAATCTAGTGGTTGTCACTGGGCATTGTAGTTTGTTGAAGAGGCATGCGAGAGATCTCCATGGTACCAGGGGCCTGGATCCAGAGGCATTAGGCTTGTGCGGGATTTTATGTTCCCTTAGTAGGTGACTACTGATTGCAGCCTGTCAGTAAGTTTTTTTCCAGGCTGGAGGAGTTAGAATTGCTGCAGGCAACCTACAACTAACTTTGTTATCAAGTATTCAGCTTCTTCAGTCCTGTCTGTGCTATGAGCTTGCGCAAGCAGTGTCTCTTCTGTTTGCTGGAAGATACGGCACTTACTTCCTGGGGTGTTGGGGACATGATCAATCTTTTCAGTCATCTATAGGTGATTATCTGTTGGCAGTAGCTTCCTCTTCCCCCAGAGTATCCCTCCTGCTGAGAGAAACCTCTCCTTTCATTTCTGAGCTGTATCAGCTGCAGCACTGCTCCGCAGAGCTCTGAAGCAGGCTTGCTGCCTGTCTCTGGCAAGGGCAAGAAACTTTCATGGAGGACTGGGAGAAGATGTAGTGTATTTCACTTCTTGAATGATTCTAGATGTTTATTTTTGCTTCTTGGTGTCTTCAGTCAGCTGCTCTTGCACTAGGACTGCTGTCCTGTGTAAGCCTGTGTGAAATCCGTGGAAACCCCAGTGAAAGCAAAAAAATTAGGGGTTAGAGCTGCAGGACAGGAGCTGCTTCAGGAAGCCACTTGCGGGGGAAATAAATAATCCCACTGGATTGCTCTGTTTGTGCTTTCTGTTTTTTAAGAAGCCTCAGAGTGTTCTTTCCTCACATCTCTGGTTGAGTCCTGAGGATCAGAAACTTTGGGCAATGGGTTGAGAAAGCAAACGATGTTCCAGTGATGCGGAACAGTTAAAATGTATTCTGTAATGTGTGCCCTTTGGGCTGACTGCCCCATTTGTGTTCTCCCGGAGTCTTGTGGATAACACCTGGGATATGAAGTAATTTGTATTTATAATCCTGTTCTTCAGCTTGAGATCCAAAGACTTATTTGAAGAGGCACTACTGATGCTAAAGAGCAGATTCTGTGCAGATAGTACAAAAGCAGATAAAAGTTGCTCTATGACATACAGGATAATGAACTTGAAGAAGAATGCGGGAAGTACGACTATCCACAGTGCGGGACAGTTCCTAATGGCTGCACTGCTTCAACTTTGTTATCTGTGTGTAGCTCTGCAAAACATGTCAGAAAGGAATATGGGTAACTTTAGGAATGGAGTACCTACAGAGTGACTGAATGTGCCAAACTCTTCTTGAACCAGGAGATGCTATGAAGGGAATCTAAATTACTGAATGTTCTCTGCAGTCAACAGAGCAAACGATGTTTTCTTTTTACATGCCTGGTCCCATAAAAGACTGTGCAGAAT
Organism: Rhinoptilus africanus; assembly: GCA_013400135.1. Classification (NCBI taxonomy): domain Eukaryota; kingdom Metazoa; phylum Chordata; class Aves; order Charadriiformes; family Glareolidae; genus Rhinoptilus; species Rhinoptilus africanus. Next base: position 354,196 of record VXBO01013317.1, on the reverse strand, counting down.
GACTTTGTAAAAGCTGTTCTAGTGTCTTGCCAGTTCATATATCTGAAACCTGCCTTACAGTTGTTCTTTGTTTTGATTTTTCCTGCAAGGAAGCAGTTGAGTAAAGCAAGCTCTGGTGACAAAAGGTGAACAAAGAGCCCTGCCATCAAAGTGGAGAACTGAACATGACATGGAACAGAAGCAATGGGTGTGATGCTTCACCTTGTTCTTCTCTTTTCCCACAAGAGATGTCTTAGGACTCAGTCTTATCTTATTCAGCTCTCATTTCAAAAAGTTGGTTGTGCTCCTTTCTACAGCCTGTTTGGGACTTGGATTTGTGCATGGTACTGGATGAACTTCAAAAACACCTTGATGATGATCTTCTTTCAGGTTCTTGTCTGCATTATGTGAATATTTGGAAGAAAAGTATTCCCATAATAAACAGTTTTAGTAAATCAGCTCTTAACAAGTAAGACCAGAAATCTGTTTGATGGAACCAGAGACCTAGGGATGCAGTACTTTGAATTCATTGGCTGCATGATTGCCACACACTTGATCTGAATGACAAAATACTTGCCAACTCTATCTCCCATTCCCCCTTTCTCAAAAGACAGCTAATAGAAAAGACAGCTATTGGTAAAGTGGAGCCAGAAGTTGTAGAACTGTAGCTGGGTTAAAAAAAACCAACACTGGAACTTCTAAATGGGAGGAAGGGGCAGAGAAGGCTGATTGGAGACATCTGACTTTCCTTTAGTCTAATGAAGCAAGAAGCCACCAGCAGCTTAGTGTTAGAATGGAGCTATCTGGCTTACAGCTCCTCTAAAGGAGTTGATTAGTTTGATTGCAGCCTGCTTCCTTAAGGCTTATTAATGCATCCAAGTAAACCTGATCCCTGCTCTGGGGGTTGCAAGGTGATTCAATCACAGAAGGAGAACNCACCCCGTATTATTTCTCTCTTCTTTGCTCAGGGTTGGATGAAGCCGGGGCATTTTGTTCTGGCTGGATCACTGCTGTTCACGTAAATGTCTGAACAAAACAAACTTACTTGCTCAAAGCCTGGTTGGAAGCGGGTGGACTGGCTCAGCCTGCTAGTATGATGAGTTACCTTTACTAAGTTACAGGCGACTCTGTTACAGGATGGACTGTTGATCTTGTCTTGCCAGTCACTGAGTGCAGAAAAAGAGTGAGCGGGTGAAATACAGATCAAATCGTGGAAAAACTGTGCATCCAGTGCAGATTGAGACTGCTGAGGAGGGGTATAATGGCTTTGGCTGGAGCTTTAAGCACCTGTTTTATCAGTGATTTAGGAAGAAATAACTCCCATTTGTTTGGGGTCCCTTCTGATTAAAAGGGAAGTGCTGATTGCATGTATTTGCGGTCAAGCTTAGTGTTTATTTGCAGAGACTGATGCAGCAGGGTGGGAAGTACCCAGCATGGAAGCAAGCAAGTGAAGAGGCTCAGGGAGTGGGACAGTAGAGATTACAGGTTCTCAATATTTGCAGGGGTTAAAAGCTTTCCCTGGAAGAGGGGTAAACCAGGCAGTGTGAGAACTCTGAAGTGGACTAGTGCATGGAACAGGAGCTATGCTGTTCACAGGAGTAAGAAAGTAGGGTAGTATGGTGCTGTTCCTGGTAGCTTGGATGTGTGTCTCTTTTTAAAGCTATCTGCTATGGCTGTTTGTAGCAGTCTGTTAAATACATAGACGCAGCATACATGTCAAGATTATTCCAGGAACTATCTTGAATTTACCAAATGAAGATGACCTGTTGCCCTGTTAGAGTATGGTACCCCATGGTCCAGTACTAATTTCCTCCCTTTTTTAATTCTGTGGATATTTGAGATTGTAATCAAATGTTTTTATAGGAAGAACAACTGGGGAAAAACTAACACAGACCTTGATAGCCCAGTACGTTCCTTCATTAATGCTGTCTCATATTGTTGTGTTAACTAGGGTAGTTCTATGTTCCTGTAATATTAAAGATCTCCTAAACCATGTTGGAAGAGAAAGCAGAATTTTTCCTGTTCTTGGTGAAACAATTTCTGCCTGGTAAAGCTAAGGGTTAGGACTCCTGACTGCCTTAGATCAGCAGCAATGTGTTGGTAGAAGCCTGTCCTGTAGCATTGGCCTCTGAGGACCTGATAGGGAATAGCTAATAAATGTGGAAAGTATTTAATTCTGAATGAACACTAAGAACATTCTGGAGTCCTGTGTCCAGCTCTGGAGCCCTCAGCACAAGAAGGACATGGACCTGTTGGAGCGAATCTAGAGGAGGCCCACAAAGATGATCTGAGGGCTGGAGCATCTCTCCTACGAAGACAGGCTGAGAGAGCTGGGGTTGTTCAGCCTGGAGAAGAGAAGGCTCCAGGGAGACCTTACAGCTGCCTTCCAGTGTGTGAAGGGGGCCTACAGGAAAGCTGGGGAGGGGCTGTTTGCAAGGGCATGTAGCGATAGGACGAGGGGCAGTGGTTTAAACTAGAGCAGGGCAGGGTTAGATCAGACATTAGGATGAAGTGCTTTACAATAAGGCACTGGCCCAGGTTGCCCAGAGAGGTGGTGGAAGCCCCATCCCTGGAGACATTCAAGGCCAGGCTCTGAGTAACCTGATCTAGTTGAAGATGTCCCTGCTCCCTGCAGGGGGGTTGGACTGGATGGCCTTTAAAGGTCCCTTCCAACCCAGTCCATTCTATGATTTTGAAAACTTGGGGTAACACAGGGGAATATGTGTCTTCAGTACATTTACTTGGTCTGAATGTGGAGAAGACCAATGTAAAGAAGTTGTGGTTTGAAACAGGAGAGTAATAAAGCAGCACATAGACTCAAGAGGTCAGGCCCTTAAGTGGAACAGGATCTTGTTTGTATTTTGGTATAATCGTGGAGAATTTTGCTAGTGGACAGCCCCGTGATCTCTAGAGAATCATTGTCTGGGAGACGGGCTTCTGTTACAGGCTTGCACATAGCTGAAGTGACCTTTGTGTGTGGTTACTGTTTTGCCTGATGTCTCTCTGACCTCTCCCTGGCTGGAGAGATCAGCTGAAATCTTTCTCGAAACTGCATTAGGCAGCCCTGGCAAGCTTCAGTCCCTAGGGAGCGGCTGGGAAACACTGGCTCTTAGTCCCTTTCCCAGTCAGGTGACTCTACTAAGGGTGTGACCACAGCAAGAAGATAAATATCTCTAAGGGATGTTTTGGAGGATCTTCATGTTGCTTGGTATCCTCTCTAACTGTAGAGAAGAACTGTCCCCTCTTCAGAAAGGGGAGTATACCTTAAATATCATTATATCCTATAAAATGGCAGTGGAGAGATGTCACTGGACATCATTAGAGCCATTGATTCAGAGCTATTGGATGTGCATCTCCAGAGATGGTGGGGCTGGAAAGGACAGCCTCTTCCATGCCCCATTTCATTCTCTCCATCAGGGACCTTCCTAGCACTGCTGTACCAGCAGCAATCCAGTTCATTATGCTGCTGGAGTCATGTGTCCAGTCCTGGCTCCAGCTGATCAATTCCATTCTGACAAGAAGTTAACAACAAAAACAAACAAAAAAAGCTTTTCATATCAGTCCTTCTGTAAGGGGAGGGAGGCGGTCAGCCTTTTGTGTATTTGGATTGTTCAGATTGAAATGTTTATCTGCAACCTACACCAGAAGTGCCATGGGATGAATACCTTCACCACCGCCTGCTATGCAGAAAAGTGACTCTCTGGGAATCAAACAAATTGGCCACAGAAATCTCACATTGCTGCCTTGTGGCATTGTCCTGAGGTGAAAATCAGCTAGTAGCAGCCCGCTCCTGATTCAAACTCTTGCTTAGCTTGACTTTAGCACCTATATAGAAATTGATCCACCATAAAAATGTGCCTCCACCAAAGCCCCCGTTACTATTACCAGATAAATATAACTCAACTTGTTGTTACATGTGTCTGCATCCAGTACTTGCTGTTGCGCTTGGGAAAGGGGAGAGGAGTTGGGTAGAAGACCTTGTCTAGCACAGTGTACGAGCTCAGTTTCTGTGGGTGAATTCCTGCAGGGCTGCACGCACCAGCCCTTTGAGCACTTGCAGAGTTCAGAGGTTTGTTCTTGGCAAACTTAGGAAAGAACTGCTCACAAGGAATCTCAGGAGGCAGTCGAGCAATGCACAGAAGTGATGCCTTAAGCATTTGGAGGCTGGAAGTATTGGAGTGTGGTGTAGAGGGAAGAGATCTCTGTGGTTTACTTGCCTTAGGGAAAGGTTTTTGAAGTGGAGAAGAGTGATTATTACTATTGGGTCTATAAGTTTTATTTGTGGATCAGGACCCTGTTGTACTCATGTTGTGCAAACACGAAACAAAAAGACATACTTTGTCGTGTGTTGCCAGATTCACACATGTTTTGAAAGGGAAGGTTTTAGCCCGATGCCTTGGGCTGAGGGCAGGGAGCTGTGGTCTGAGATGTGTGACTTGACTGGAGCAGGTGTGAGATTAACAATATGGTTAAAGGTGGAAACAGCTCTGCACTCTGGCTCCGAGTGGAGCTCAGTACCAGTGAGGCAGTCATGAGCCATTCTGTATCTCTGCAGCTAAAGACCAAGAGCCATTTTTTGATAACTTAATAGGGAGCTGATAGCAGGTGTGGCCCAATAGTAATGGTTGGTCCTAAGTAAGCGCAGGCATGTGAGGGGAGGAGGGGAGTACTTTTCTTTAACACTGCTAGCAAAAAGGGTTGTTGCTCTACAGAAATCTCATTTGCATGGTTCAATTTATCTACCTGACATTGCTGGTTGTAGTGTCTGTAGTCCTATGGAAGTGTGAAGTGGATAGACATGTAGTCACTCCCTCCTTCAGGGATCTCGTCTTGCAGGAGCTGCAGTGAGGTCTCAAGTAGCTCTTAACTGTGATAGCTGAAAGAAGAATGCAGAAAGGTAGGAATAAACATTCCTTTGCCCTGCAAATACGACTTGCTAGATAGGCTCCTCTTCACAGAGGTGGCAGTGGCATCAGAAAGTCTTCTATATGTGCTGACCCACATATAACTCTAGTTCACCCAATATAACTCCAGTTATATTGCTTATACTTTACAGACTCTGCCAGCCCTCCTGCATCACATGGTGGCTTTTGCTATATCAGGCTGTCCACAAGGTAGCCCTGTCATCTCTACTTTGCTGTAAAATAACCTCCAGGCTTTGGCATGTATAACTCATACATTTGCTTTTCCTGGCAAACTTAGGTTTTCCCGGTCTCAGGCTCTTGGTGGCTCACAACACATGATGTTTTGGGAATAACCAGGCATGAGGGGGTGGAGTAGCAATCTACTTACTCTTCCAGGGCTCAGGGTGACAGCAGCAGCTGTTCTTCAGCCCCTGTGTGCAGTACAAAGTACCTTCCCTATGTCTGCATGCAGATCCAATTTGATCTGCTGACTGACATGGGCTCATGGACTACGTAAAGTCCAGAAAAAGCCTGGCAGAAAAGGGTCCTCCTTGTTCTTTGACCTTTTTGCTTCTACCATATGGGATTTTTCTGGACTTCTATAAAGTCTATACAACTGCTATGGAAATATGTACTCGGCTGGCTGCTACTGAGGTCATGGAGACTAGCCTGTAGGAATAGTACACTACTCTGTTGTATTCTCCCACCTAGCTACTGTGCCAATGACTACAGTATAACTTTAAGCTGTGGGCCACTTTGCCACATGATGTTGTGGATGCTGAAAACTCATAGGTTCAAAAGCAGATTAGAGAAATCAATGGAAGAGAAATCCATTGAGTGTTACTAAATTCATAGGTTGCCACATCCAGCTCAGGAAGTTCCTGTCAACAAATGGTTAGAGGCTTGGAGAGCATGCAGGGAGGCATCGTGTATGCTTGCTCTGCTCTCAAAGTGAGGGAAGGTATCTGCTCTTGGCTGCTGTCTGCAGAGGCTGTGAGAACCCTCAGTCTGATCCAACCCAGCTACTATTATGTTTCAGAGCCTGTCGATCTTCGTAATAGTAAATCCAGTTTTTTGGGTTTGTAACTCCTGAGAAAATAAATAAGTATGGCTCAAATTCTAATGTGAAAAGTGCAGAAAGAATGCACTCGGTGGGTTTTTTGTTCTTTTGCTTGACTGTCCCTCAAATGAACAAGCACACTCTTGACACGCAACAGCTTTCCACATTTACCCTTAAATTCTAGCACAGTGTAGTCAGCCTGAAGGGGAAACCAGAGATGGAAGGTATGTTTGTGATTCATTGCTTCCTGATAAAGTGGGGATGGGGCGTGGGATGGAAAAAGTGATACAACCTTTATGTGTCATATCTAATTGATCTGTGTCTTCATCAGGAGAAAGGCAAGAAGGGTCTGGGGTAGATTTAAGCATGTTTTTACATAACTATTTGTGAAGCTTTTTTAATCTTAGCAATTTCAGGAGTGTGTAGTTTGGTTTTACTGGTGATCACTGGGAAGTCTTAGAAAGTTTATGATGAGCTATAACTTTATAACGACTGACCTGGATCGTACAAGTGTCCCAACCCTTCCACCCCTCAACCCCTTCCTTACCAGAGGACTCTAACCTGTTTGCAGTAACCCAGTCTGCTTTGCTTTCCTTCCTTCCTCCTCTTTTCCTACCTTCTTTTACTCCTTCTCCAAAACTGCCTTACTGTCTGGCTAAAAATCCCACTTCCTCCCAGGTTTTGCAGTTCCTGCTGTCAGCTGTATTAACTCTCAGTTGCCCTAACCTTCCAGCCTCAGCCGAGTGGATACTGATGATGGAGCAGAAGGTTTTTTTGCTTGCCTGTTTTTTAGATAAATAGACTTTTGACATTGAAGTAAATCTTCAGGGAAGTGAATATGAGGTAAATAAAAAGTCTTCTTTCTGCCCTTGCTTCCCTTAACCTCTGCAGGCCTTTTACTTCCCTTTCCTCTGTGGAAAGTTGATGACAGTTACCTATACCATAATGCAAAACAAAGTATTTATGAGAATATGATGGGAACAGTTTATAGAACTAAGGGTCAAAAAAACCTCTGCAGATAGTCACATCCTACCAGGGCAGTGCTGGGTGCTCAAGGGAGTCCAGGCCTCTAAACCAGAACATGCATTCTTGTAGGTTTTTTTTAATGTAGAGTTATCAAATCTTTTGTCTTGTATATGAACCTTCTTCATCTTTAGTAAAAAAGAACCAGAGAAAGTGTTATGTGTGTGTCCTTCCCTTCTCCCAAAGGAACCTATGTGTAAAAGCGTGGGTAGCAGTGCGTGGGGACAGTGTGGTTTGATAAACTGGACGCTGTACAGTGAGGGGGGGACCAGGTCCCGCGTACGGTGCCTGGGGAGTGTGCTTATTTTAGGCCTTCCTGGCCATGAGCTGTTCCCTTTGCTCAGCTGTTGTGATGGTACCTTTCCTGCACAGTGCTGTCATGCCGCCCCAATGTTTCTATTTTAACTCTCTCTGGGGCTAGATCTTGTGACACAAGGATTTGGCATCTCTCCTATGTGCTGGAATGTGGCATCTCGGGAGGCACAGTGGCTGCAGCTGCTGTATCAGAGGGTGCCCCTCCTAGGAGGTGGCAGAAGGGGGACACCCCGAGGATTATGATGCATTGGAACAGGCAGCATCCCCGCAAAGGAGCGGCGGTGTCTAACTGTGTCCATTTCTGTCTCCTCCAGTCTTTTTCAAGGAGTCTGAAGAGCTCAAGACACACTTGCTAGCTGCCCACTGCTCCCCTGCGGCATCTCACTTTAAGCTTTCAGGTATGTAGTTACTGGGGTCAAGAGTAGAGTTGCATGCCCTGGAGGCACACAAGATAGCTTTGCAACCTGCTGACTGACAAGTGGTGGGGAGGGAGGAAGGACAGGGACAGCTGGTGGCATGGGTGGAGGTATTCTTCAGGTTTCAAGGTTCATGCACCTGAGTGTCACATCCCATTTAACAACTTGCTTCTGTGACTGGGATTCAGCACTTTCGGCTTTCTGGAGAAACCCAGAGAAACAGCATTAAGGTACTCCTGACACTCTCCATGGGATGAGACTGGGCAAACAGAGTCCAACTGCTTTCAGAAGAAATGTAGGAAATATTCCTGCACGCTGTGTTGGGGTGCTTCACCAGCCACCCCAGTGGCTCATGCCACTGGCAAGGATTTGCAGGACGTGGGAGATGTGGACTCTTGACCTAATCTGCTTCATCTCTGCTGTGTACTCCGTGGGCTGGCAGAACGAGCAGATACCTCTCTGGGGCGTGAGGGAAGCTTTTTATAACTAGGAATGTGCAAGAGGAGAAGTGGCAGCAAAGGACATCTATGCTGCATTAACCCAGGCTTGTCTAGAATGGAGTGGCTTTGTGTGTGAGTGACTGGGCTTGGGCCTTTTTCCATTACTCCCTCTCATTCCTGCATGAGAGCAACCCTGAACCTCTTCCCAAGGAATTCATAGTGTCACACCGCGTCAGGAAGAAACTGGCAGTGCAGGCTAGCACGGGGGAATGGGCAAAAGTTCTGAGACAACAGAGGATGAGACAAACCTTTTGCCTTCTAGTCTGGATGCTGAGCCAAATGTAGCGAGAGAGTTGAGTGTAATGAAAACACCAGCTCTACGGGGATGTTTCCAGTAGGGAAGCAGTGCTGCTGGGTAACTGGCATGTGTGCTGCAGTGCCATTTGGCTGGGTATGCCCCAGCGTGTTTCTGTAGTTCTGCTCAAGCCCAGCTCAGCTGGTGGGCAGCTTATAGGGCTCCTCCCCATTAAAGACATGCCTGCCCACTGACTGCTCAGCCTTGTTTTCTCCAGTCCGTTGTTGTAATCCCGTAATCCTGAGTCATACTGGGAAGCTGGAGTCATCTCCATTGACAGAAGACCTATTTAAAGTCTTTGAAGGCAGATTTCAAATAGCTTTAGCTACCTCAGTTTCGGTAGCTTTTGCTACCCTCTTGAGGGCCTTGGTGAAGAACAGAATTTCTGCAGGGATGTCTGGTGCTGTTGAAAGGTGTTGGATTCACTAGCATCTCCAATATCCGTACAGCTGAGGTCTGGCAAGATAGTCTTCTACAACATTCTTTCCCAATGGGATACAGACCTGCCAGGGAGGCCATCTGTCTGCAGGGAGGGACGAGGCAGGTTCAGTCCTGGGCATCTCTGCTGGATCTAGCCATCTGCTGCTGGAGGCGCAGTGATGCGAGTACTTGCCTGCAGGGCAGTAAGTTGGGCTCCTCCAGCTCCAAGAGTCACGCAGAACTCTGCTCTCTGCCAAGGCACAGCCAATGCTATGTTAGTAATCACTTTTCTCTCCTCACAGCTTAACTGAAATCTGCAAAAATTCTCTGCTGCAAGAAAACGGGGGTGATGTCATCAGAAGATGATGCTGGCGGGGAGGCTCCTGGGGGCAGTTTCTGGGAGGTAAGGAAGGGTAATCGGAGTGTGAGGGAGGTAGGAATGCCTTCTTACCTCCCACATGTGGAATTAAAGCTTGAGTTTCAGGTTCCTGGGTGACATATTGCTCTTGGGGAGTGGAAGGGAGGAACTGTGGGGAGGTTCAGTTGCATGCTGTGCATTACTACATGGAGGAGAGGACCCTTTTCTCCACAGATGCTGTGGAATGAGAGTTCCTTGTTCAGTTGACACTGATCTGAGCTGTGAGAGAGGCAGGCAAAGCATTTCAGCTTCTTCCCTCCACTGCTGTGCCTTCTTGAGGGAGTGCAGTGCCAAAGCAGGGACTGAGCCCAGCTGCTGGCTTCAGAAGGGTCTGTGCCCCCTCCTCGTGCAAAGATTGACCTGCTGCTGTCTGTTCTGAAGGAACATGAAGGTCAGTACAGTATAAATGATGGTGTTATGTGAATTTTCAGGCTGGAAATTACAAGCGGACAGTGAAGCGTGTGGATGATGGGTACCGGCTCTGCAATGACTTAATCTCCTGCTTCCAGGAGCGAGCTAAGATAGAGAAGAACTATGCCCAGCAGCTAACAGAATGGTCTCGTAAGTGGAGGACCAATGTGGAGAAAGGTAAAGTTGTGTCTTCTGCATTTTCCAGTGATTGGTTACAAAAAAAAAATAATTTTAGTTTGGCAAGTCCTTGTGCAGTCCAGTTCTTAAATCAAGATGCAGATCTCCTTTTACAGTTGGCTTGACTGTCCAGTCAGACAATAACTACTCATGCTGTGATTTAGTGGCAGTGGGCTCAAACTGATCGTGTCTCACGAAGTAATGGGAAACAGCGGGAGAGATGCCCCAAAGGACCTACTGGTCTGTGAAGCAGAAGCTTAGCCTCAGTCAGGAACTATCTGTCCTGAAGCTCACCACCAGATCTGCGAAGAGAATTTTCTATAGAAACCTTCTAGCTGGCGCCATCTGGGATGGCTAAGGCTGCCCAAAAGAAATGCCTGTCTCGGCCAGCTGTAACAGTCGCTCTAGATGCTGCCTGTTGGGAATTCTTCCTAATTCTGTGGGCAGGAGGTTTAAGAGCCCCTCTGGTGCTTTTTCCTTCAGGTCCACAGTATGGTACTCTGGAGAAGGCCTGGCATGCCTTCCTGACAGCTGCAGACAAACTGAGTGAAATTCACTTAGATGTCCGGAACCACCTGGCTGGTGAAGACTCAGATAAGATCAAGGCCTGGCAGAAGGAGGCCTACCACAAGCAGATGATAGGAGGCTTCAAGGAGACAAAGGAGGCAGAGGATGGATTCCGCAAGGCCCAGAAACCCTGGGTGAAGAAGATGAAAGATGTAAGCAAAGACTGAATGGGGAAGGAGGGGTAAGGGCACTCAAACTGGCTGTCTGACGGTGAGAGCCACCGGGCAAACAAACTGGGTTTAGCCAAAGTAGCAGAGAATGCCAGAGAGGGAGGAATGTTCTTGATGGTCTCTTTTTCTTGGTGATTTTGTAACNAACCCTGGGTGAAGAAGATGAAAGATGTAAGCAAAGTGTGAATGGGGAAGGAGGGGTAAGGGCACTCAAACTGGCTGCCTGATGGTGAGAGCCACTGGGCAAACAAACTGGGTTTAGCCAAAGTAGCAGAGAATGCCAGAGAGGGAGGGATGTTCTTGGTGGTCTTGTAACTTCCTTTCTATGTGGGAAGACTGGTAACAGGCTCTGTATTCCTGCACAGCAGGTGAGCACTGAAAAAGAGATAATTTGGAGGTACCTTTTCCCTTTGGGGTATGGTTTGCTAAATGCCAAATTGGCGTTCCTATTAGATTGTCCTGAAACAACTGCTGCTGACTGTCCTCCCTGTCCTCCCATGCTGTTGCCTGAGTAATGGAGGATCAACGGGGTCGGGATCATGGCTTTCTCTGCAACCTCCTCCTACAGGTGGAAACTTCAAAGAAAAATTATCATGCGGCCCGGAAGGAGGAGAAAACAGCCCATACAAGGGAGAACCATGCCAAGGCAGACTCGTCTGTCTCACAGGAACAGCTGCGCAAGCTGCAGGAGCGTGTAGAGAAGTGCACTCAGGAGGCTGAGAAGGTGAGCGTGTGTTGTGTGGATGTGGGTCACAAGGATACTCCTCTTGAGGAAAGAGCACTGGTTGTAATGTCACTCAGTGAAATGGCTCCTGCTGAAGCCTGAAAGGAGGTGTGAGATCCTGTTGTTTGAGGTTTTAGTGAGTTTGAGACTTCAGTAACTAAGACTAAGGTCTCTCTATCTTTGGTGTTGGGTAAGAAATAATTTATAGTAAATAAAACAAAAAAAACAGGGGCGCTGCAGGGGGCGAGAGCTGCAGAGTTGAAGACTTGGCCACCAAAAGTAGCTGTTTTGCCTGCCAAAAAAAGTGAAAGTGCAGAAGGCCCTCTATGGAAGCGGGTGGCAAGGAAGAACAAGGAACTCTCAAGAATATTAGGAGAGCAATGGACTGGGATATCAGCTATGGGATTCCTTTGTGGTATATTTGTTTGGGGGTGCAGTGCTGGGGAAAAACTTGTCAGTCTCAAGCCAGAGCAGGGGGAATGTCACTGGTTTGACATCAAGGCAACACATCTCACCACTGCTGTCTTCCTGGGTTGATACAGTGCAAGGATCAATATGAGAAGATGCTGGAAGAGCTGAACCGCTACAATCCCCGCTACATGGAGGACATGGAGCAAGTGTTTGAGGGCTGTCAGGAAGCAGAGCGCAAGCGATTGTGCTTCTTTAAGGAGATGTTCCTGAATCTGCACCAGCATCTCAATCTCTCCACCAGTGAAAGGTACCAGCCCTGACCCAGGAGGGAATTCTGCCAGCCTGGGGTGCCATGGGCTCTGGTGAAGGGTGCCAATTCTGGTGTCTGTGAAAGAAACCTACCTGCTTGCATCTGCCAGGTCTCACTCTTTACCCTTCCAAGTGTGTCTTAGAACTGGCATTTGGTCCCTTTAGACTGACCAGGGCTGGTATCTCTGATCTTGGACCGTGCCAGGCTTCCCAGAGAGGATTCTTTCTGCCTCTGAGCCCTTTGTCTTCCAGTAATGTCCTGTGGCTGTTTCTATTCCATGAAGTGCCTCCATGTTGCTATATGTACTCACAGCCTGAGGAACGCAGCTCTGTTGCCTGCTAATATCTACAGCTATTACACCCATTCGACCCTGGGTAAAGAGACCCTTTGGGAGATAATGATAACCGTAAGCCTACAAGTTTCCATTAAGTAGGGGTTACATGAGGAAATGGGTGCAGCCAAAACTCTTCTGTGCTGCTGTACTCTTAAGGTGGAGACAACAAATCCGAGCCACCTCCCCATCTGTGTGCACGCACATGCCAGGCTCTTTCAATGCTCATTGATGAGCTGTACTGAGAGCTGGCAGATGGTAGCCACTGCCACACCAAACAAGCCTGTCCCGTTTGCCAGGCTGACTATTCTGTAAGGGTGGCTCTCTCTTCCTCGGGCTGAACAGGTGCTGCTCTAGCATCCTTAATCCCATGGGACTTGGGATGCTGTGTAATTGTGCGTGAGGTTACGTTCTTCCTTCCCACTTGGCTTTTGAGAAACTGCTGAGGGACTTGGTTACTGATGGTTCTGTCTGTTCCTGGTCATAGCTTTCATGCGTTGTATCGAGATCTTCACCAAGTCATCATGGCTGCAGACAACCAGGAGGACCTGAAGTGGTGGCGCAACACTCATGGACCAGGCATGGCGATGAACTGGCCTCAATTTGAGGTGATGTAGCATTCTGGAGTGTATTGGTACTATTTCCAAGCATACAGCTGCTTTACTGAAACTGGTGGATTGCTAGTCTTGTGTTAGAAAGACCATGTCTTTGCTCGGCAGGGTCAAGATGTTAGGATCTTCTAAAATTTTTGTTGTGTTGCAAGCTCTCTGGTGCCCAAAGGGACACATGCAACCCTGCCAAACTGCAAGTACTCCAGCCATCCAGCTGCAAGGTCACAGAACAGGAGTTGGTTCTCAGGGCCTTGGGACAAGTTCCTGTTACAATTTTCTCATGGCTCCTGTTGCACCTTGGGATTCAACACGAGTGAACCTGCTATGCCAGCAAGGCCATGTGGCTGATCAGCCTAGCCACAACTGAAGTATGACCTGGTGGTCTGTCCTTCTATATTGGTCAGAAAAGATGCGCAGAGCTTTTCTGTTTGAGTGGCTTGATGGTGTTATTGCTTTTCCCTGAACAGGAATGGTCCCTTGAAACACAGCGGGCAATCACTAAGAAGGAGAAGAGTGGCAAGATGGCTGACGATGTCACGCTGACCAGCATTTTGCCTACACGGGATGGTGTTGTCTCACAGACCCCTCTGCAGACAAGGCAAAGGTAAGAGCTGAAGTCTGGGATACATCAGGTTACTTAGGAAAAGTGCAGCCCTGCCTAGGGTGACTGTGCCTTGACTGTGCTACTCTGGAGAAGACTGGGTAGAAAAGGGGATTTAGGGTAGCTGTGTGGTGTGGTTTGTTTGGTTTGAGGTTTTGGGGTAATGGGAGTTTTTTTTGTCTAGTACTTACTGCCTCACAAGGTGCCTTCCCTGTAAAGATCCTTCTAGTGGTGAGATTAGGCCTGGTCATACTAATGAGGTGTGAGATTCTGGCGTGCATTTCCCCAATTCCTCTTCCTCCCAGACAGGGTGAGTTGGGAACTGGCAGCTCTGACAGTTAGCTGTACTGTCTCCTAAATGCAGACATCAGATTTTATTTTATTTTTCCCCTGACATGGTGCTGAGTACTACCTGGTAAGTCTGGATATAGCTGCTTCCCTTGCTGGGAATAGGGAGAAGCTGAAGAGACTCATGCCCTGCAGTTCCAGTACACATCCTGCTTTGGGGAACTCTGGCCTCAGTGAACTGGGCAGAAAAGAAAGGGGATACGGTAGTGGCCATGACTACGAAACACAGAGATGTCTCTATTGGATTCAGGGCCCTATTTGCCAATCTACAGGTTTTCCTATCAAGACGAGCAGAACAGCCTCTTCTATGACAGCCTGAGGGCACCCGCCTGTGTGAAGTTAGTATGGAACATAGCCTCTTCAGGGGTTTTTTGGGTTCCAGGTGCCTGTCCTCTGCTGCTCTTCCCTTCTTTCCAAGTTCATGACTTGGAAAAGAGCATTCCAGACATCTCTTTGGAATGGGAGACATGGCTTTTCCTGTCTTATTCTTGGCTGGAATAACTCTGGGACAGTTGGGCTTTCTAGTTAAGACTGGCCTTTCTTGTGTGAGAGGATCTGCTGGAGTAGAATGAGGTCATGAACAGCGTGCATGTGTGAAAATACTTTGAGAATGAGTTACCCTTGTGGCCCTCAGGGCTCTAATATTGGGATGCTTTCAACCAAATGTAGTATCTCCTGGGATCTCTCCTCCCTATTCATCCTTACTTTTGCACCTTGTTCTATAGCATAGCAGTCTCGGGGCAGGGGGTGGTGGGTCATTAGGGTGGTATATGATTCAGGAGGAGATGGGCGAGATGAGTCTACTAATAACCATCTTGTCCCCTTTCTCCTTCCACATATAAAGCGGAGGGAAGGAAGACATTTCGGAGTGGTCAGATGAGGACACTCCCAAGAAGTGCCTGGATGCCAATGGGCATGAAGAGGACATAAAGGTACCAGGTGTACGGGTACGAGCACTGTATGATTACACAGGACAGGAGGCTGATGAGCTGAGCTTTAAAGCAGGTACAGAAGCACTAATCTCTTACTAACCTTTTGCTGTCCTCACTCGGTCTGACTGAATGATTGAAACACTCTTAAGAACTGGATGTCCCTTAGAAAACTGGCCTGACCCATTGTTAGCTCCTCTGAGGTGGATGACACGCTGGGAAGTCCAGTCTGCTCTAGACTAAGAGACAGTGAGGTCACATAAAAAGAGACTGCCTAGGCCTTGGTCAGTGTAGGGAGAGCAGACCTCAAGTGGTGAGAGGGATCCTTCCTGCCTCTTCTTAAGGCATTTATTCTGCATTGCATCTTGAGATTTTATTAAGTGCCTCTCCCATGTGCCATTGCTATAAAAAAAAATTATATAGGTGGTCTGGATTTTCCTTTGGAGTAAGCAGAAGATAGATGTTTTGGGATAAAGCTCAGCTGACTGACAGGCACTACTGAAGGGAGAGTTCAACTGGCAAAAACCAGCTCTGCAATCTGTTGCTCAGAATTGCTATCTTGAGACTGGAGATCCTGGCTTGCAGCAGAGGATTGAGTGACAGAGAATGCAGGAGCAAACAGACCCTTCCCCTTTTCTTCCTTCAGTTAAATTTAGTTTGCATGTGCCGTCTTCTCCAACTCCAAGAGGACATCCGGATCTTGAGAGTGTCTCTAATCTTGCTTGTTTTGAGTCTTACGTGGTATCTCTGTGCTATACCTCTGCAAAATACCTGTTTTGAAAAGGCACTGAAGTCCTTCAGTAGCAGGGGCTTGTGCCTGAGGCCAATATCTGTGCTGCAGTGTTACCATACTAGTAAACTTCCTAACACTAACTTGTTGCTTTAGAATATCTTGCAACATGGATGCTCTAGAACTTGAGTCTTTGCTCTCTCTTTCCACCCAGCAGATGTAATGAGGCATGACTGGTTAGCTTCAGTCATACCCTTTCTGATCTCCTCGGAGAAGCACGCACCACTAGGGCTTAAGCTTAACTGCAGATGACTATTTCTGGGCCTCTGCCAGTGTAGGATGTGCCTGTTGATGCAGTCAGACCTCTGGCAGAAGTATGACTTCCTACTAGTGGAGAATGGGACTCTTCTGCCCTTTCCCAAAGTAGATGTGGGAAGGTTAAAAGCCTTTCCTGGTCATACTCTGAGAAATGAGTCCATGCCTTTCTGGCCAAACCAGATGCTACATCATGGAATAGTCATTTTGGGTCCTAACAGCTGGAGCTTAGCAGCCTCTTTCATTTCCTTCCCACCTGCTATGCAAGAGCCACTCAGAAAGAAATCTCTGAGGTTGTTCTGGTCTCTCTGGCTTGTAAGCATGTTCTTCTGGGAGTAGGAAAGCAGGCAGAAATATAGGGCACAAAAAAATATTTCTAATGTTGAGAAGCAGAAGCAAAGGTCTGTCTCTTGAGTTCCTTGGCCTAGGGGATGGTGCTGAGCATAGATACTGAAGGGGTCAGTAACTCTGGCTTTGATTAAACTGTGGTATGATACAGAGTATGATAAAGGGAGAAAGGTGTGGTGATTCACACCAATACATCCCGCTTTTTATCAACTCTCTGAGGCAGGGAAAAATGCCATGCTACCTTTGCCAAAGCTGCTTCCTAATGATTGTTTTTGCTTTTAGGTGAAGAACTGATGAAGATTAGTGAGGAAGATGAGCAGGGATGGTGCAAGGGCCGACTTCTCACTGGCCAAGTTGGACTCTATCCTGCAAACTATGTTGAGAAGGTTGGATCATGATTGCTACTGCCCTGCTAGTGTCTCACAGCCATGCCAGCATCTCCTGCAGAGGTCACTGGGTCACTGCTCGCCCCAATCCACCTTTGCAGTATATCCAGCAACTTCTGGACTTTGAGGGCACGTATTCCATGTAACTAATGCTTCACTTTAAATGCCTAGACCTGTAGGGATTTTCTAATAAATAAACAAAGATGAGTAAAGACTTCTCTGACTGTGAGCGCTATAGGAGTGCAGAAGGGAACAGATGCTCTTGACTAGCACTCAGTGAAAGGAGATAAGTGACCCATGCAACTCTTTGAAACAGAGAAAACAGACTTCCTTGGCTTCAGTGCACATGCATCCATAGGGTGGTGGGGTCTGCCCTGCCCCCAGGCTTCCTGTTCGAGGAACTTTGGATGCACAGCGTAATAGGGAACTTCTAGTATTGCTTCCCCTTTTTGGGGAAGCTCAATCAAGCTGACTGGCAGAAATCTATTTTTAGCTCCCACAACTTTCAGAAGTCTTCAGTGTTCTTCACCTGCAGGTTTGTTGGCTCCCTTGGTAAGGCAGGTGGTGTAAGTGATACAGCTTCCGCAACCTGCATGTCCCCTCCCACTGCCCTCAGATTCACTGGGGTAACACCAGGAATGAATGATAGTATAGCCTGGGGACAGGAGAAAGAGGCTTCTGTCTCACATGATGTGGCTGTTCAGGCTAACTAGTTGTGAACAGAACTGTCTGGCAGCATGTTGGAGTTGACTGAATGTTCCCCGAGCTGCAGTGGGTCTTGATGCACCCTGAAGGCTGGTATTAACAAAAAGGCAGCCACATTCCAGTGCTGTTCTGCTTAGAACCCCTAAGTGCACCTAGTATATGCTGGGGCTTCTACTGCCTCTAGGTTGTTTTGGCTATACTACTCTTCATGAATGCTCAGTGCGCAGCAGAGACCCTCTTTTTCCTTCTGCATATTCTTGACTTGCGTGTGCTTTGTCAAAGGCCCCTACACTGTGATGAAGGGTAGCAGAGTGTGGAAGCTACCTGCTGGCTGGCACATTAGCTGTAGAGGGATAAATCTTCTGGTCCTGAATTGCTGCAGGCATACTTACGCCCAGTTGTTAAATGCCATTCATCAGGGAGAACCTGTGAGACCTCTTTACCTGGCCTGTCTTTTTGCTCTTGTAAGCCTCTGAGGCTTTCAAGAGCAAAGTGGGGTTCTGATCCTAGTGCTCTGCATATTCAAACATCAGGACTGATGGACGTGGGCTGTAGAGGATAAGCCCAAGAGCTTGAGGGGACAAAAAAAAAAGGGAAAACCTACTATTTTGGGAAAAACAAACAGTAGTTTAAAAATGGTTTACTTACTACCTCTGCTTGAAACTGTTGTTGAGATGCACTGTGAGTTTGTAGTAGCCTGCTGTAGGGAAATTCTTCTGGCTTAGCGCATGTGAGGAACTCGGTGAAGTCAGATTCACAAAACTCAGTCAAGCCTCTACCAACCATGCTGGGGTGAACCACCTTGGCGTGGTTTGCAAAAAGGGGTGATACAGATAAAGAAGTCCAAAGTCATAGGGGAGCATTTGGGATTAAATGACTGCAGAACGTTAACAGCAGCTAGTGAACCGAAATGGATGTTTAACAAGCTTAGACTGAAAAGGAGGTAGGGATGGACAGATTCAAACACTGTTAACTTATGAGACGTTATAGTACCACAAACAGCTTTTTGCCTGCCTGCCAGACAGAGCAGAAGTTAACCTTTTACAGCACACTGGATGCCTTGAAATGGAGCCTGCTATGGACAAAGAGATCTGAGACTAATGCTAAATGTGCCTTTATGAGACCACAGAAATGTATCAGCTGTTGAAAGGTCTCGCTCAAAGTATCCCTAGCACTGTAGCTCATGAATGAGGGGGAGAAGGGTGCGAACCAAATGAACAAGGCTAAAGCATTTTGTTCTGAGTCCGTAATGTCATTCCTTAAGAAAAGAGAAAGTATTCCTAAAAGGTAGTTAAAGATTTAAGCAACAGACATTTAAAAATGCACAGATTTAGCTATGAATTTACTTATTATTCAAAGTCCAATATTTAAAGAAATCTCTAAGCTTATGCCATGTAATTAGAGGTGTGGGTGTCTAAGCACTTACATTTATTTAAAGATCTAGTCTCTGCTTTCAGTACTATATCTTAGGTAAAGTATCAAAGAGTGTTGTATAGTAATTGCAAATGTTCCACTTGCCCACCCATAACTGAATGATTTGTTGCTGCTTTGTCCTAACACACACGAATGTGGAGAGCACGCCTGCCAGGCTTGTGAGATAACGGAGACAAAAACACAGATAAAATGAATACTAAAATTTACCTTATAGGCCTGGATCTTTTTAAACACTAATACCAACCTTTCACATAAGGTCAAAAAATTCTAGAAGGGAGTTACAAAGGATAACTGGAGGCTTGACTTCAATTCCTCTTCTGATTTAGTCAGGCTATAATTAGGGATGGAGTTAGGCGTGGCCAGAACCTGCTCTGAGGACAGAAATGTCCAGTGGACAGGACCTCTGATTACAGTACAAACAACCTGAAATTCCACAGGACAAAGTCTGAACAGACTTGTTTGTTCTAGGAAAACATGACCACCTGATCACAATGGGCTGCTTGAAGGTTTCCAGAAACAGTGACATACTGCAGCTTATGTGATCAAGTCCCCTAAAGGAATGTTTGCACATCAGAAATGCCTGCCAAGAGCTGAAGTAATGGACAGGAGACAACACATCGAGAATGAAGAATTGCTTGGCTGGACTGTACCTCACATATTTTGGCATGGCATTTAGTCCTGGCTGTTCAAAACCAAATGGATTAGTAAAAGAGAGCCTGTGTAGTAAAGAACCAGCTGGAGGGGGAGAAAAACCAAAACAGACACATCTAATGATCTTATATTAAACTAATAGCTCTGCCTGGAGACTTAGTTTTCCATAGAAGCAAATGAGGTTTCAACCACAAAGACTCTAGTTAAAACTTGTCATCTATGCTATGCCAAAAGTTTTGCGTGTGAACAGAGACATGCACTCTCATTGCTGTGCCTGAATTCCGGAAGGCCAGCAAAGCCTATTCTTCCCCCATGGCTCCTGTCAGAACATCCAGATGCATCTCTGTGCCTGATGGGCAATACAGTGAAAGCAGAATCTAGTCATATTTTATTTTTTTAATAAAGCCACTCCTTGTGGAAAGCTTGTACACCTGTGGTTGACAGATAATTAATTTGGTTCTGACATCTTCCTGGAAAATAATTTCTGAAGTATCACACAAAGCTTGGATTTCCTGTTGATCATGAATTTTCTAGGAAGAGGAAGTTAAAGATTCTCTGTGACAGATCACACCCATTTCCCCAAAGCGGCAGCTGAGCTTGTTCAACCCATTAATGATGTTTATGCCCTGTAGGCAAAATCTGGGTCGCAGAGCCCACAGGACAGCTGTGCTCTGTGATGGCAGCTGAGAGTTGCGGTTAGTTTCTCACTCTTGCTGGCACTCCCACAGCCCTGCGTGGAGCTTGGGGCCATTGGTGCTTCAGTTCACTTTCCATCCCACTTCCCCATCCCCTGTGTCCTTGTTGTGGCTGTTTTGCTTGGCGTGAAGTGCCAAGGCAGGTAGAGGTATGTGGCAATCCTGCATGAAGCCCGAACTCAGAGCTGTTAGACACCGTCCTGTGCTCCCTTTGCTCCTGCCCTGTTTGCAGATCCAGCCCAAGGCCGCAGCCACGTGGAGCTCAGCTCCGCTGTTCCAGGCAGGTTCTACGGGACTGCAGCACAGGCTGTGCCTGAACTGGGGCTGCTTCAGTTTAACTCCTAGAGCTGCTAGTGTTACACTTACGGGCAGCAGGCTGCAAAATCCCCCTCTGCTTGTGAAGAAAGCTGGTGCTGGAGCTAAAACGGACTTAACAGTCCACTCAAGCCGGTAGGTGATCATTTCTAGGGTAAAGAGCACAGAGACTGGCTGCAGACTGGTCATGGGCCTGAACCTGAGACAAAGCCACTGCCACAAACCCCGTCTTAACCCGTGGAAGTGTGGATGGAAAATACCCACTACAGACTGGCGGGAAAGATTGTGCAAAACAAGCGAGGCTGAGAGACCTTGCACACGCACACACACACAAAACAGAAAAAGACTTGCAACGAGCACCACTGCCCAGGTACAGGCTAGAAGGAAAACTCAGGGGCTGCATGGGAGTTGGACCGTTTACCAAGCTACTTAGGTTCTTACAAGATCAAAGAGGATGAATATGAGATGTTTCTGGAGAAGATGAAGAAATCCTTGCTGGGGGGCTAAGGCGGGGGCACACAATGAGGTAGGCTCTGTAACTGGAAGAAATAGGCTGCTTTTCTGTTGGAACATCTTGACTAAGCAATGTGGCTCCAGTGAACTTTTCCAAACCGTATTTCAGGCCAAATCACCTCCGATGCTTTCAGCACATCCATTTTACTGGCTGTCCCCTTTTGGTTTTCATCATACAGTGCCCATGCTTGCAGAGGTTCCTGGTTTGTTTCTCAGCTTAAGGCAATTGCAGCTGCAGCCTGAGACTTCCTTTCTCCATAAGCAGTGCAGTGGTGGTCAGCACTTCTTCCCCCTTAGTGCTGGGGCCCATAATCTCTCCTCTTCAGTCTCAGCGCTTTCACTGGGTGCAGCTATTTACAGATCCTGTGGTCCCTTCCTCCCTGTGTTTCCATTCTATCCTACCAGCTGGAAGTCTTCCTCTGGGTCCTGCACACTCCCTCTTTGACTTAACTAACCTCTTTCCTTCCTGAGTCTATTGTTCCTGCTTTCAGCAGGAGGCTAACACCAAAACAGTCACTGCCCCCAGCTGTGACCACACTAGCCCTTTCTCTCATCCCCACAGGTGCCACACAGTTCCTAAGGAATGCTACATCCACAGTCCTATGGATGTTGTCCCACCAGTGGCCCTGCATCCCCTCTACACATTGTGGCCACCTGCAGAGCTGAAGTACTGCTGCCAACTCCCCCTCCATCCAAATCCCAACAGTAACCTGTTTGACAGTGGTGCTTGCACTCTGTGATGACTGCCCAGTGTCTCCACCTTGCTTCCATATGGTGTGATGAGCATGAGGTGAAGCTATACGTCACTTGAGTGATGCTCCCAGCAGGGACACTTGTAACATCTCCAAACAGACCATTACAGCAAGCCTTAAAACTTGTCTTCAGATCCAGGAAACCCCACATCTGAGCACATCTGCCTGCTCACCCCTGCTTTGGGGTATCCCAAAGCCTCACAAGTCCTGAGCACCTGCCAGGCCAGTCAGAGGTGGTGCTACCAGACTTTTGAAAACAAACATTTGATTATAATATTGGAAATGGAGATACAAAAGAAAAGCCTGAAGACATACGTGTATACGCTCACTTAACTACTCAGGAACAGCATGCTCCTTCCCTGGCCCCACACTCCAGTTACCCTTTCCATCAAACCCCAGCTGTTTTGCCTGGCAGCCCAGCAACATCGGCTGGCACAACTGAAAGTGTAGTCCTCTCTTCTCCCTTTCAAACCTTCCTCAGCCCTTCCCTCACTTGCTTCAGCAATCACACGAGCAGGAAGAGATCAGCTCAGCAATGCAATTACTGTGTTCCCCAGTATCTCTTGAGTTACCCATCCGTTAGTGTTCCTTAATTTGTATGTTCCTTCTACCTTTGATGGCTTTTCTCCAGACCACACCACTTGTAAGACTGCAGTAAAATTGTGTAAGTTCTAAACCTGAACAAAATATTCACTCTACATGGGGTATTAGTTCCTTATCTTAGATCTTGCTGGAAGCATTGCATGGAGTCAGCGTGTGATGTTACTGCTTGCCTCGATGCTTCACTTTTTCCTAGGAAGGCAGATACTGATTACACTCAATTCAGCACACTGGCAGGCTGGTCACCCATGACCCTCAGCCAGCTGCTTCCCTTGCATCAATCCTAGCAAATACATGGCCTTATGGGAACGCAGGGCACCTGACAGAAACCTAACCTAACCCAAAGAAGATTTCTATATGAACCCTGAAACCACAGGAAATTGGGAGCATCTTCTTAGACACTACTGGAAGGGATATACCTGCTGAGAACCTCTACCTTGTTCTAGTGAAAGGGAGAATGCTTTCTCTTTGATTCTCCTTTCCTCCATCTGTGGCTATGCTTCCTCTGCTCTTTCCATTACTGAAAACAGCCAGGCTGACATGAAATACTGAGCAGAGCTCTCTCCCAGGGTTACTGACTATCCCCAGGGGACATCATGCAAATTGATTAGTGTCTGTACACTGCTTGGTAAGAAAGAAAAAAAAGTAATAGATTCGTGTTAGGAATTGCTCCTCTCCCCAAGACATCATTGTAGATTCCTGGTATCCCACCACTTATGCTGTGATCCATGGGAAACTATCACTTAGATATTTTTCAGGTAGTTTACTGAATTTGCTGCCCCCTTCCCAAATCTTCTCATTCAGCAAAAGCATGAGAGGCCAATGGGTCTGAGTAGGAGACCAGACTCAGCCACCTCATCTCTCTCCTGCACAGTCCTTTCACCCACGTTCTTTGCTGGGCAGTGAGAAAACAGAAAGGTCCTTTCTCTCCTCTGCCACCCTGCTTCTGAACAGATTCCCAGAGAAGCACTTTCTCTTCCCTTTGGCTCAGACCTGCAAGTACAGGGTGGGTTTTATCCCCATCACAGCACTTCACTCCTGAGCCTCTCCAGCTCTTGTTTACAGTAACCTTGTGCCCTCAGACAACAAGACTTCTGTACTGAAAAGGTGTCCCCAGTGGTATGGCAGACTCCAAGATCAAGCCTGGTCACTGTCCTTTGCTTTCCTTTGCTCTCTTTGGATGATGCTGGGGACTATCTTTTACTGACAAAGGTGGGTAACAGCAAGGTGATCTCTGATCAGGAGGCTACATCATGGTCTGGTGTCACAGCAGTCAGGAGGAAAGAGGCAGATGGCAGATGTGATGTAGATGGACAGGGAAGCTGAGGGCCAAAGAGCAGGCTGACAGCTTGGAGCTCAGAAATTCAGCACCAAAGCACATGAGATGCAAAAGAAACAGATGCAGGAAATAGCAAGAACTGTGCAGTGACAGCACGCGCTCGCAGGGAACAGTCAGCAGCGGGAGGTCTTTCCTGTACTGACAAAGACAACAAAAAGAAGCTGACTGTTTCTCAGACCAGCAGCATGCTCTTCCTGCTGCTTTTATGTAAAACTGATGGACAGGATCAGCAGCCTTGCCAGGACTTGGAGCAATCAGCATGGGCTGGAAGGCCTGCAAGGGACCCAGCTGAGGTAGAGAAGCCTGAGCAAGCCTGCTATAGCAAGCTGTCCTAAGACATAGCACAGCGAACAAAAGCTGTGCAACCTCCACAGAGGAAAGGAGCCTGCACTGTAGCTCCCCATGTCTCCTAGCACAAAGTGTGACACTGACCTATTAGCCTCTGAGGCTGCCTTGGCTCCTCCTGGGCACATGCCCTTTCTCTCTCACAAGCCCCAGCTGGGGCAACGCCACCATGAACAGACTCTGTCCCTCCTAACCCCTGCACAGCATCGCCATCACAGCCAAACACAGACCTAGTGAGAACAAAGCCAGTAGAGGAGCGGAGCAGCACTGCACAACAGATGGTGGCAAGGCAGGAGCAAGCAACCCAGGTTGCGACTGCTCAAGCCAACATGAACACCGCCACTCCCAAGGCACACTCATCGCCTGAACTTGCTCCTCTACGCAACGAGATGCAGCTCACACAGCCTCCACCCTGCCATCATGCACTCCCCTTCCCATCCTTCTGTCATAGCTTCAGCTGTCAGGGGCCTGAGTGTACTAAAAGGCCTTAATTGTCCCGAGCAGCTTTACATGGGCCTTTACTCACACCCCCTGCCCATGGGTGTGGGGGTGGGTGTGTTTTCATTTAAACTCATTCCAGAGCTACTAATCCTGCTCTGAGCTAAGCTGGAGGAGTAGTGGTCTCTGGCTGTGCCTTGTTGATCCTGACTTGTGGTCTGGCTTACCAGCCTGGCCTCAGCCTTGCCTTGTCACCGTGGACATGTCTGGCAATCACTGGGCCTGATCCTGACCTGTGGATTGACTTCCCAGTTTGACTGCAGGCTACCTCATCACCGTGAGCTTGCCTGGCTGCATTATTGGCCAATCCTGGCCACCTCCCAGCTCTCCTTGCTCAGGTACTGTGGGAACAGGCCATGGCTGATGAGGCGCCAGGGCTGCTGGCTATGGGACACATCCCTCACAGCTCTCCTCCTCCTAGGGTACAGCCAGCCCTTGCTGCACCCTGACATCAGCTCTCCTGGTATGACTGCCAGGACAGCTGCACCATGAATGTCATCAGCGAACTCAAGTGGTTTAAAAATAGCTGTCAGGAAAAAGCTATCGGTTACTTTTACCTGAACTGATTCCCCAATACTGTTTGTGTAATCCCAGAAATGGGCATATAGGCACAATTGAGGTGGCAGTGTAAAAGCAACAGACACCAGGGGCTACTTAAGACAAGACTGCTGCCAAGAATGAGCCCTGGCAGGCTGGATCAGGCTTCACTACCCACTTCAGAAGCTCATCTAAGAGTACCTCAAATCAGATGTGTCAGCCAGAAGCATCTCATCTTACTTAGGGCAGTATGGCTCCCATATCAGGTCTCACTCTGACCACGTAGTTAGAGCTTTGCTCATTCCCAGAACACAAGACTTCATACTCCTGCTAAACCTGCAGCAGGTTTTCTGCAGGGTTTTTTTTCCTCAACAACTCAGTCGTGCATCTGTATGTCCCAAGACTTTATGGATCTTGCTAAGATCATGGGTCCTAGGTTCCCATTGCAATGAATTCTACAGTCTACTTTAGATTTCTGTGGAAAATGTGGAAACAAGTGAAAAGAAAGCCTTTAAATTTAAACGCAAAGTTCTCTTGTCCAGATACGAGTACATTTAACTGTTTCTTTTAGTAACAAGCTGGTACTACAGACCAATCTCCTTTTGGAAGTAAGGAAATCCCAATCAATTCCATCTCAGTAATGCCACGCTACTGATGAGCTTTTGTTGGAGTAAGGAAATCCCAACCTATACCATCCTACACCATCACTAACCTAATACCACGCTACTGATGAGCTTTTGTTGGAGTAAGGAAATCCCAACCTATACCATCCTACACCATCACTAACCTAATACCACACTATTGATTAGCTTTTGTTGTTGTTGCCCTTCTGAACCTCTCATTGCTCTGCAGTCAC
The DNA here is from genome assembly GCA_013400135.1 of Rhinoptilus africanus. NCBI lineage: Eukaryota > Metazoa > Chordata > Aves > Charadriiformes > Glareolidae > Rhinoptilus > Rhinoptilus africanus. The sequence goes on along the minus strand of VXBO01013317.1, from coordinate 328,257 downwards.
TTCTTTTTTTTGGCTAAACCATGAAATGGGCTATACACCATTGACTTTTAGTTCAAAGAACATCCGTATTTTTTCCTATTTTCCTTGCATTATAACGGAATGACCTTCTAGTCTGTTCCCTCCCGTTTCCAGGCAGGTAATACAGCACTTTAAGGCCCTGACACCATCTTTGGCCTGAAGTAACAACTTCCCTACCTTGAGCACTGCCTCACGCTCCCTTGACTCCTGCACAGGGTTAAGTGCTGCTGCCCTGGAGCAGTCTCCCGCTGGCTAACCCATCTCCAGCTCTGCTCCTGTACCAGGCCCGGTGGCCCCAGGTCCAGCTGCAGGAGGTGACATCTGTGGGCGCTCATCTGAGCTGCTTCTCAGGCGGCGGCTGAGCCAGGGCGGGCATTGCCTCCCTGCTGCTCCACACATTCCCGGGCCCGGCCCGCCAGGAGGCACGGGGCTCGCTCAGTCCGCCAGGAACGCTGACTGCGCC
>VXBO01013317.1:276581-326901 GCA_013400135.1 Rhinoptilus africanus | reverse complement strand
AGCGTGTGGGGCGGGGGGCGCCGGTGGCCGCCGAGCGGGCCGGGGAGGGGGGGGCTGCGCCTGCCCGGTGTGGGAACAGGCAGGGGCTCGGCTAGCGGGGAGCGTTGTGGCAGAGCCGTCGCGGCGGGCTGCAGGGGGGCTGCTCCCTGGGGGCTGTAGGGCACTCGGCCCTTTCAAGGTGGAGCAGCTCAGTGGAGAATCCGCACGTTACTTGCGCTGCCCTCGCAGAAACACCGTCGGGACTCCCAGCTGTAGAAGCTGAGAGTTTGGCTGGTAAATCCGGCCAGTGAAACTGCAGCGTGGAAGTCTTTCTTGTAACGCTCAGTAAGGCAAAAAGGGGAATGTTATTCAGGCTTTTCTGTGTCGAGTGAGGAAGATGGTGTCAGATTTCCCACCAGTTGATCTTATTTGCAGTGCTTTTAAAAGTTAGCGTTTTAAGTAACAGAACTGTGATCTTTACTGATGGAGAGATAAGCTGAGTACCTGGTATGAGGCATACTCCGTCACCCAGCTTTACTTGCTTGTTTTTTCAGTTGCTTTGTCATGTGTTCTGGCCTGATCTGTGGGACGGGCTGAATATGAGTCTCTCATGTTGTGAGATCACGTGTAAAAGGAAAGTTGTTGGCTGCGCTTTGCCTCAAGCTCCACCCTCTTAAGCAATACAAGTCAGAGGTCCTCTAAGTTTGGACACTGTTACTTGGTGTGAAGCTGAAACTCTGGGGTTTTTCCTCACTTTAAAAGTTCAAATTAATTTCTTTCGGGAGCTTACCAAGGTAACCCAACTACCAAGATGGGTAGTTACAACAATAGTTACCAACTACTTCCCATTAACAAGATGTTCTTTCCCCTTTTGCCTCCTATACTTTGGGATACTAGTGGAATGTGTGACCGTTCTAGCATAGACCTTGCTTTTGCATTTGGCGTGCCTGCACATTATTAATAGAACTAATTGGTTCTCACACAGGTCCACAGAGTTGGATTCTAACTGGAACTGGTTCCAGCTGAGGTGTATGCAAGTGGGCAGCAACGCCAACGCGGTGAGGAGCCTCTGTAGGCATTTTGCTTGCTTTCCCTTTTGCTAATCTACATCCTCTGTTTCTTGTCCCTTTCCCCTGTGTGGCTTTCTGGGTACCAGCCCCATCTGAAATGTGTAACGAGGAGAGGTTTTTGACAGGTGTGGTTAAAGTCAGACTGTGACCTTTGTTTTCTGATGTACAGATCTGTCATTTCCTTATATCATTTAAATGAGAGGCGTGATCCTTTTAAAGGAAAGGAGTTAGTACTGCTGATCAGTTTGGAAGCTCGTGCTCAGCATTGTGACTCAGAAGCATCCTCCTGTAGGGGACAGGGATGGTTTTCTTAGGCCTGTGGGCCCTGGAGTGAGGCCTCTTGGAGAAAGCTCATCAATGAATAGTTTGTTCGTGCTCTGTGCTCAGTATTTCATCCCCTGTCTCTGGGAAGCTTTCTTTTTCTGTTGAGTTTGTCTAACGCTTGTTTGAGTATGATCCAGCAGTCAGGAGACTGAATATTCTTCTCTTTTCAGACTGCTTTTTTCCGCCAACATGGCTGTACTACCACAGATGCCAATGCTAAGTATAATAGTCGAGCTGCCCAGATGTACAGGGAGAAGATCCGGCAGCTGGCAAGTGCTGCCATGGCCAAGTATGGCACTGATGTAAGTCTGAGCAGGTCTGCACTCTTAGATGTGTAGTGCTGGATGTTGAGTCTTGCAGGATATCTTCTTTTTTCCCCTCTCCTTTCTTCAGCTGCTTATAGATGGACTGAGCGGAGCCCCTGGGCACTCCCCTGACAAGAGCGATGCTGATTTCTTCATGGAGCACACACAGGTGAGAAGAACTGTATAAACCAGACAGCCTGAACATCCCTCCAACAGCCAGCTGTGCAGCCAGGAGCAGTCTCACTTTGTTTGGAAAGACTCTTAAGTTGGATACCTTTAGTAGTAACATGGAAGAACTGAGATTCCGGCATAGTCACAGATCTAAACAATCCCTTGTCGGGCCTGTGATGTCTGTGTCCTCTGTTTTCAAAACCATCTTTCTCTTCAAGGAATATTCAGAGCTACTGGCTACTCCTTGGAAGATGCTTTGTGTACTGTGTTAATGCATAGTCTCTTTGTACAGTTAAAGCAAGAATTGGCTGTTACTTTGAACTTCCGATTTAGTCAGCTTTTCAGTGCATAGAGCCTGGTAAAGTGAATTTGGGCACCTGTTTGCACAATGCTAGGCAGACTTTCTCAAGTGAACAGAGCAATGTGAGAATTGGCTATGTGGCAGTAAAGACAGTGGAAGCCGAGATTATTTTTTTTCCCAGGGAAACTCATTCACACTTTCCCTCAGATTTAAACTCACTCCTTAACCTGGTAAGTCCTCCCAGTAACCAATTCTGATGCTACTGTGGATTGATGCTGTCCTTTCTCCTGGCCCTCCATTCACCCTAGCTTATTTTTTTTCTTTAATTTTTGTCCCTGCTAACGAAATGTGGGTTTGTCCATAATGTTACCTTCAGTGAAGGCTTACTCTGGAATCTGGAACACATTTCCTTTGCCCTAAAACTGAATACAGGTCACTAAACCTGAAGTAAGTTCAGGGTTGTTGGGTTCATTCATCTTCTGCAAATCACTGGAATGAGCATTTCTTCGCAGTCTTCCGGTACCTGGGATGTAGCAGATGCCAGCCAGAATCCTGCAGAGTCTTACGCAGAGGTGGAAAAAACAGCAAAGTCATCAGAAGGCACTGAAGTGTCAAGTGAGTTCCCTGCTGAATAATTTTCCCAAGAACTTGAGTTCCTTTCCAGGAGTGTATACTTCGGTACCACAGTTGGAAGGGCTGAGCTTTTCCTTTGTTTCAGGCTTGAATGAGCGGAAGCTCTGTGCGCTCTATGATGTTTGGTTAAACTAGCGGAGACTTCTAAAAACGCTGATCTGTTTGGGATCAGTTCTTCCACTTTTCCTGAAATGCACGCAAAACTGTATTGGGGTTTAGCTGCCCTATTTCCCTACTTCCAGCCGTAATTATTGTTCAAAGACTCTTTTCTATCCCTTGAATTTCCTGGGTCTGGATATGATCAATGAATATAAAGCAAAAAAACTCTTTCCAGGGTGAACGACAGGAAAGCCAAGAATCTGCGGGCACAGCTGTAGTTTGAAACAGCTGTGTGTATTCCCCTGCAGAGTGTTTGCTTTCTTTTACCGTGTCAAGAACACTGCAGAAGGAATAACTTGCTCTGTGCAGACATAAAGCTGTTGTGCTTGGGAAATGGTATGTTTCAAACTGTAACTTTGTTTGGGGTGGAGGCAGAGGAGGTAAAAGAGGTGTGGTGGAACTGTGAGCACCCTGAAAAGAAACCGCTTGAGAATCTCTCTGCTGAATGTTCTCCTCTGGTTTTGTGCCCGCAGGTTCCAGCCAGGGCCCCTCTATTGACTTGCTGAGCACATCTCCTAAAGCTCCTCTAGGTAAGTGAGGCTCTTTGCTGTCTCTCAGATCGGCCTTGCTCTTACGCCTGCGGTTCAGTAGGAAGCTCAGTGGAGCTGGAACTGATGAGCCAATTTCCAAAAAATCTAAAGGAGTTTATTTTCCTGTAGTATCGAGTACTGAGGATCTCCCTGAATCCCAAAACTAAGCTATAGTTTACTACAGGTTTCATCCTCCTTTGGATGTTCAAGTTCAAAGCTGTCACTTTCCCAACAGCCTGGGTTGGTTTTTTTTCTTTTGAGCTTTGGACAAAATTCAGCATTTGCATATCTAGAACTTGACTGATCAAGGCCATGAGACTGTGGTGTTTGGTTTTTTTGGTTTTTTTGTTTGGTGAGGTGGTTTTTTTCCCCAGAAGCTTTGAAGGCAAAGCAATTTTTAGCTTCCAGAGTAACAGTGATTTGTATCTGATTCTGCCCTGCCATTACCATCCCGGCTGCACACGGAGCACCTAGCTGGAGCTCCTTTCCTTATTGAGAATGTGCTCCTAGCTCACAGTGGGTTCATCCTGGGTGGAAAGCCTGTGTCCTTGGGTGCCTATTTATTCCCCATGTTTTATGTCTCTTCCTCAGACATGTCCATGTATCTGTCAACACAAGGGCCTGCTCCTGCCAGAGGTAACTGGCTAACAGCTGGCCTGCGCTGGCTGCTTGTGAAAACTCTGCCTGCCCCTCGGGTGATTCTGCCTTGAACTCTAACTTTAGCTTCCTGTGCTTGGAGGGAAAGAATGAGCCAAAGCTTACATGTATGATATTGGGATCTAAACCAGCCATTCCATATCTGGAAAGGGCTCTTACCGACATTTCTGTTGAATGGTTCCTGACAGTACTAAAAAAACCCTCAAACAACCCCAAATCAAATGTTAGGAACAATGAGCCGAAAACAGTCTTGGAGAGTCTGGATGTTTTGAACCCCTCTATTTTATAAAGTTATGGTAAGACTACAAAGGTACAGGAAAGGCTGTCAAGAATCATCTAAAGTATGGGTTCACAAAAGCCATGTGGTTGTAGAAAGTAAGGACACCCTTCTGTGGAAGGAAAGCCCAACAAGGGCAGTAAGAGATTTTGGAGCTTCATGTTGGAAGCTGCGAAAATGTCCTGGGCAGTCTTCCTCTGCTTTGTTCTTACACTTTTCCCCAGGCATCTGCTGCTTGGCTGGACCTTGGCTGGTTTTACAAGTGTGGCATGCTTCGTGCCCTCAGAGTGACAGGTTCCTGGTGTTAGGGAACCTGTTGTTTTTACAGCTCACTGCGCTTCAGGTCCATTTTGTTGTTGGTCTGGTCATGTAAACGTGACTTTAGGGTTCTTGCTTCTTTGTCCCTAAGGCATTGGTGAGGCACTGACCTTCATGTGTCTCTGAAGCTGCATTTTCTTGGATTTATATATGAAATAAATCTAGTCTTTAGCTACGCCGATCCCTATGGGACAGGGTCACCAACTGCATGACAGTTGGAAGAGCTTTTTGAAGGTCTTAATTCACTTATAAGTTTCCCTAGCAATGGATGTGCTTCTGTAGGCCGCCAGCCTGCAATTGTGGAGCTTTTAAGTGCATCTTTCTTGGCTGGGTGAAGTCACCCGGGCTTCTGATGTGAAGCTGCATGGTGTGCCCTGGACTCTATAGCAGCTGGACTGTGGTGGATGTTTGTGTGGGTTGTTAACTAATTTGGGCTTCTTAATTAATTTCTGCTTATTTGCTGCTTCCCTCCTCTTGCAGAACTTAAATCCTCCCTCATTGGAAAGAAGAAGCCAGGAGCTGCCAAGAAAGGGGTATGTCCCAGCTTTTGTTTTATGGAGAGGAGGTAGAGCGTGTCTGGCATTGCTGCTGTCCTTTCCCTGGCCCTCGCTTTCTACCCTTAGCAAAGCTGCGTACTGAGATCCCTTTGGAGAAGGGAGAGCTTTGATTATATTGTTGCTTATTTTGAAAGATAGCTTGTATGTTAACAGACAAAAAAAATTGGGTTGTGGACCACTACTCGTAATGGTAGGAAGCGTACGTGGCTGATCTCTTGGCACTGGCCACTGGTGGCTTAACTCCTGGGTGTTCTTCCATACTCTGTTGTGAGCGCTATTGGGTCTGTAGGTTGTGACTACACAGGGAGACCAAAGGCCTGATCAGTCCAGCAAGGAGCAAGATTCTGGTTTTCTTCTATGATGAACAGTCTAGGGTGAAGAAATCACATTTGTTTTGTTTTGTTTTCCAAGTTGGGTGCAAAAAAAGGTCTTGGAGCCCAGAAAGTGAGCAGCCAGAGCTTCAGTGAGATTGAGCGGCAAGCCCAGGTGGCGGAGCAGCTGAGGGAGCAGCAGGCAGTGGAGTCCAGGAAACAAGCTGAGGAGTCCATGTAAGTGCCCTGTTTGGGCTGAATACCTTGCATACATATAGAAGAAGTAATATGAGGTTAATGCTGTTCACTCTAGGACCATCTAATGCAAGTGCAGAACATGCTGCACGGTGGGATGAGCATTAGCTGTAAGCCAGCATGGCCCTTACAGCAGGGCACGAGTTATACTGCCATATTTTATTGAAATTAGCATTCCTGGAAGAGTTTAAGGAGCAGATAAGGGAGTATTTTTTGTTTCTGTTGACCTTTGGACGGGACTGAAGAAGGCAAAGGCTGAACTGGATGGGGCATTCTGGCGGGTGGGGCGCGATGCTTATGCTAAGGTTAGCCAAAAAAGAACTGAAAAAAGAATTGAAATCATGGTTAGCCAAAAAATAATTGAATCCTGGTGGAGGTGAGATGGGAAGACAAACAGTAGCTTATGCAAGGATTTCTGGCAGAGCTGTTTTGGTGGGTTGTCAGGGTGACTCTTCCCCCTTGTCCCTCCACAGCATAGGCTGGGGGCAGGAGGGGCGGTAACGGGCTGGTACCCACCATAACTCTTTCCTTTAGAGTCACCTCAATGCGACTGGCTTATCAGGAACTGCAGCTTGATCGGAAGAAGGAAGAGAAGAAACTTCAGAACCTTGAAGGGAAGAAGCGTGAACAAGCGGAGAGGCTGGGCATGGGCTTGGTGTCCAGAAGGTACTTGGCTGCAGATGGCATAGGACAGACAGGTGCCCTGGAAGCACCCTGCTCTGGAAAAGTTTCCTGATGTCAGTAGCTTGCTCTTGTAACAGATAAGGAGCTAATCTAAAGTGCTCATTTTCTGGACTATGTCTAAAAATAGGTCCCAGAAGGAATGTACACTGTTCAGAGGTTCTGGTTCTCACTTGAGCTTTTCCAAAGATGCGTGTGGCCTGTCAGTGTCTAGCCCTAGAACCGTGTTGCTTGACAGATGTCCCCTGGCAGAATACGTCCCTTAAGAAGCTAGCTCAAGACTTATGAAGGAGTCAGGATAAGATACAAGTGGTGAAGGGAGCTGGCATCCTGCAACTCTCCCTTGAGGCTTGTGGCACCTGCCCTGCCCGCTTTGAGTTTGCCAGATGGAGTTTTGAGGCGGACTGGTTATAGGGGCTGGACGCTGTCAGACCCGTCGTCCCTGATTGTCTGTTTGTCCCACTAGTTCTGTTTCACATTCGGTGATGTCTGAGATGCAAGTAATTGAGCAGGAGACGCCGCTGGCTGCAAAACCTTCCCGCTCCCAATTGGACCTGTTTGAAGATGCCGGAAGCTTCACATCTGGACCCCCAAAGTAAGACTTAGCTTCAGGGTAGTCTTTGGCTTATTCCTGAATTTCATGTCTGTCCTAAATTACCTATTTTCGGTGCCTAGGTACAAATATAATCCCTTCTCATTCGAAGATGCATTTGGCTCACGATGGGAAACGGACTCTTCATGGGGTATGGACAAAGAGGAGGAACCTGAGGTGACCGTTTCCAGTATTCGGCCAATTTCAGAGAGGTAAAGTGCCTGCCCCTGCTATTACACCTCCCGTGTGTGTGGGGCAAAGGGATAAGGCTAGGAGCTGTGGGGAGAGATAATGCTGTGTTTACGACAGGAGCTTTGTGCTGCAGAAGATAACTTGCGTGGACAAGGCCAAGAAAAAGGGCCTTGAGTGAAAGAGGCTTGGGCACTTCTTTCCCTCTCGTGCCCCTAAGTTTGATACAGCCTTTATGATCATCAAGTGCTGGCTGTTCTGAGGTGGGGAGAGGAGAACCCTGATGGTAGCCTTCCTTTGATCAGATGGGGTCTGAGAAGTCTGTTTCTTTACTGCGTTGGTGAGCTTAAACTGAGATGTCTCCTCTCTTGTTTCCTCAGACCTACCAGTAGGCGGGAGACAGAGAATAGGACATCCGTTGTGGAATCCAATGAAGCTCGGCAGAAGTTTGCGGGAGCTAAAGCTATCTCTTCAGATATGTTCTTTGGGCGGGAGGCGGATGCTGAGGTAGATACATTCTGCAGTGCTTAAGCTGGTACAGCTCTGGCTTTATCTCCTCCTGTTCAGGTCCTGCTCTGTTCCCTTTCCTTATAACCTTTTTGTTTTGTTTTCTGCTGCAGTATGAAGCCAGATCCCGCCTGCAGCAGCTCTCGGGCAGCAGTGCCATCAGCTCTGCAGACCTGTTTGGAGAGGCTGACAACGTGCACTCAGGTTTGTTAGCGCTCAGTGCGCTGTGGAAGGGGGGCAGCTTTGAAGGCCCTAGACTGGAGAGGAGGGGTCAGGGCACTCTCTGGAGCTGGGCAACTCTGGGCTAACTCCTGCTGGTTCTCGTAGGTGGCGTGTCAATCGGAAATGTCCTGCCTGCAGCTGACATTGCGCAGTTCAAGCAAGGAGTGAAGTCAGTTGCCGGAAAGATGGCTGTCCTAGCCAATGGGGTGATGAACTCCCTCCAGGTGAGATTACACTATGGCACCTTCTGACAGGCTATTGTCGTGCTCAGGGACTTTCACCATATCCTGGCTTCTGCTGCAATTATTGTTGTCTTCTTAAATTATGTAGAAAGTCCCAGGTAGAGACGTGTCTTTTGTAGCTGTTGACTACACTACAATAGCTGAGTAATTCCAGGTGGCCCGTGAACTCTACTTGGCCAACCTTATTGTCTGGCTGGACAGGACACATTGTAATATCAGATATGCCTTTTACCACAAATCCCAGGTAGAACTGAAAAAGTTCAGGCCATGCCTCTGCATGGTATCCTGCCTAGGTAACCTTGCACTGCGTTCCAATCCCAGACAGCTCAAGACCTTGTTATCTGGAGTTTGCACGAAGTGGTGTACCATGGTGTCTTGCTGTGTTTCCTCCCCAGGATCGTTACGGCTCTTATTGATGACCCAGAGACTGCAGCTCAAAGGGAAGCGAGCAAGAGGCGCTGATGCCACCTTTGCCTGGAATAAACTCTGCAGGATTGTCTTAGTTTGTCTGGGGTGGGTGGGGAGGGGAGAAGGTAAGCAGAGGGGATCAGGATATGGCTGTGCCCAGGATGCTTTCCGAATATCTCTGGATTCCACTCTATTAAAATTCAATGTGCCCTCATATCCACTGCTATCTACTAGCCAGTGGAGACAGGCCTTCTTACACCTGTAACCTCACTGCTGTAAAAGATAGGACAGGAACTCCTCGGCTGCCCTCATCAGCGCTCTGGTCCTCCTTGGCCCATACCTTAGCTCACCAAGTGACAGAGGAAAGGGGAATGCTCTTTTTTGGAACATCATGTTACCTGGTTCCCACGGATGTGACTTTTTTTTTGTTCTGCGCAGTGCTCCCAATCCATGGTAACGTGGAGTCCTCTGTATTTGCAGGGTCTGACTTTTACCATGGGATAATCCTTTTTACTGTCTTGTAAACCAGCATATATTGATGCAAGAGAAAAAAAATCAAACAAAGCGAAGATTATTTTTTTAGCTTCTAATTGCATCATCAGCAAAAAAGGCCCAGGTAAAGAAGTACTCTAAAGATATTTACTGGATGCCTGGTTATTTTGCTGCTCAGCTTTGGACTGAGATCAAAGTCCAGAGCCTCTGACTTCACCCATGACGTGGCCTTCTGAAGTGCAGCAGTGAGGGAGGACTCTCATTTTAGTCCTGTTCAACTTGGCGCTCTGCTCCCGACTCTGGTTTTAACAAAAGCATGTTTTTCTCTTCCTTGGACTACGGTGTTGAGGACTGGGTAGTAAGAAAAAGGGTGGTGGTGGTGGTGGGGAAGGGTCTAGTTACACACTAATTATTAGCAAAAAGAGGCTGGGGCTGTTCCTGTCTCGGGGGCGAACAGGCTTGCAGGGTCTCCACGGGCTGGGGCTGTGGGTGGGAGGGGAAGGGTTGCTCTGCTGCTGTATGGGGTGTTTGGCCGCCCCAGGGGGCTGCGGTGAGGGCAGGAGGGAGGGTGGGGGTTGGGCTTCTCTGGCACTTTGCCCCCGCTCCTCGGGGTGGTTGCACCCTGATGGTACCCGGGGCGGAGCCAGGAGAGCACAGTGGGGCCGTGCTCGGGCGGGAGGGGTGACCTGGTGAGGCGGCCTGAGTGTGCTCCTGTATCCGTCCGTCTGTCCCCGCCCAGGGTCCCGCTCGCCCAGGACCCCGGGCAGCCCAGAAGAGCCCAGAGGCAGGGGTGGCCTTACACAGCGTGCTTTATTGCTGTCACAGTCACTCGCTGAGGGGCAGGAGAGGAAGCGCAGTTAGCAAGCATGTAAATAAATAAAATAACTTGCAATAAATAACCCCCCTCCCTCACTACCTCCACGGGGGAGTCTGTGGTACAGACTCGGTGCTAGTTACAGGATTAGTCTTAAAATAGCTCCAGCACATGTTGAACCCACTCAGCTTAGGGCTGCGATGAGCTTTGGGTTACCATCTCTTGGTAACCCACGCTGCAGCGTTTTATGACAAGGAGGAGCAAGAGAAACTGAAGTGCCCCATCAAATAACTAGTCTATGCAAGCTGAGGCACAGGAGCTGGGCTAGACAAAGTGTTCAGGACTGCGGAGACCAAACTATGAGGTAAGTTATCATTAACACAACGAGACGCTACTTTTCGTAGTTCTAAGGGCTACACTGATGCTACAACAATACCAGTATTTACAAAAAAATACTTGGGAGTTATCTGATAACTGCTTGCTTCTGCCCACCCAACCCCAGCAGGTGCTCTGTATGTTTGCAAGCCATACCAGCTGTGGCCAAGGAATTTAAAGAAAGACTTTTTCTCTCTCCTCCAACCCCTCTGAAGCTTGCTTTTCCAAATGACCTCGCTACGCTGTTGGAGGCAGGGGGAGGCCTTGCAGGTGGAAATTCAGAACAGCAGCGGAGCCATACAGCACCACGCAGTACTTACTGCGATCATCTAGCTTATTTGCTTTGCTAAGTCTTGGACACACAGAGGAGGAAACAGAAACAGGTGGCATGGCAATACCTAAGGCCTTTTTTTTCCTAGGAACTTCAGGAATTTCTCCTCCTTTGATCACATGCAGGTGCAGCTTTACTGGGAGTAATTATAATGGAGTATGAGTGCAGAGCTGCCGCTGGCAATTTAACCACTCTGTTGTCTAGGCAGAGTCTGAACACAGTTACACAAGACAAGACTGGTGAAAGGCCTGCAGTCCTATTCCCGCTGCTCCAGCACCTGCGCAGCTGCGAGGGAGAGTCCTGGTGAGAGAGTGGACAGCTATTTCCCAGGGGAGGCAGAGCCAGTGGCTGCAGGTTTGTCCTGCCTGCCAGCAGAGGGTAGCATAACGCTGCAGCTGGAAAGGTAGAGGAGCTATTCCTGCACGAAATTTGGAGCTAGGAAAAAGGCAAGAGTTCTTCCTGGGAAGAGAGGGGTGGACCTGCTGCTGGGGATTGGCACAGCCCCACAAACACACACTGGTGGTGCGGACAGAACCCACCGTCAGAGCAGATGCTCTGGGAGGAGGTGCTTATCCTCCAGTGCGCTCTGGAGAAACCCAAGATGGGAATGGTGCCCATCCTCACAACCTTCAGTTTTCGGAGGAGTCTGTCTCTTCATTGGAGCCTTCGCTCTCAGCATCCATTTTTCGCCGGTGGTGTAGAGGTTTCCATGGAGAGTTAATCCTGGGTGAGTTACGGACAGGCAAATTCGCTGCATCCCTGCTGGAGCTGGTGGAACCGGAGATGGAAAGCCCTGAAACCTGAGCTACCCTGAAAAGAGAGAAAAGACAAGCGCTAGGCAGCCTCACTTGTCATCTCCAGTCTTTACTGCAGCCGTTTTGGAATGAGTGTGGGAGGAAAGCTTATTCACAATGAGGACAGGGATGGAAAGATGGCACAGAGGGTGAACACCGTGCATTAGAACCTCCTAGGCTCACTGTGTGGATCTTCCTGTTTCAACAGAACTTTCTTCTGGGCTGAGCCTGTGTCCTCCAACACTCCTAGCTTTCACCATCCCAACAAAATCTCCCTGTTCATTAGAGACCGCTGCTTCCTCTGGATCCCTCTTTGAGGCATGCTTTGCCCCTCTGTTTCTGAAGCCTTTTCTAAGGATTTTGTTAGCTGCACCAAGGTACGTCAAGGAAACAGGCCCTCTCTGCTCAGGCTGCTCTGGTAGCTCCTCTATTGTTTTAGAGTAGAGCAGAAGGACAGTACTTTAGTAAGGTCTTCCTTACCACGCTACCTTTAATCTCTTGCTTTACCTCCTACTTTAGGCAACTCCACTTACAATTTCTCAAGTTCCTGATCCATGGCAGGGTCCAGAAACAAGTCTCCTTTATCTGGCAAAGCCCCTGGGAAAAAACACAAAGGAAAATATCAGAGCAGAGTTAGGTTATTCATTCTTAAAGAAAAGCACTCGAGCCCTAGCAGCACCCAAAATCTGCCCGGCAAGACAGAGAAGACTCTTCCTTATACCTATTAGAGAAACAGATTCTGCATGTTGAGGATCATGGACAGCTGAAGAATGATGATCCGTGTTGTGTCCTTCGCACAGGCTGTAGCTGAGCACTGGGAGGCACTCCACGCCCAGCAGTCTCACCTCCCAGAGAACCCAAAGAGCTCTGAGGACTGGCAGTTTCCATTCACTACACAATACTACCGTGTACTGACTGTCAGGGAGATGACAGTCTGTCAGCTTCGGGGCTCTGCTAATTGCCCCATATAGTCACCAGTCCCAGATCCTATCGGAGCAATAGGCATGTTGTTTGTGCCACAGCCTGAAGCACGGGCTATACCACCCAGGGAGATGCATACTTCTGTGCCGCCTGCCTTTCTTGTGGTGCACTGAGCTTGGGGATCAAAACACTCCCCAGGTGTAAGACTATTGCTTTCCTTGCAATTCAGGAAAGTCAGGCCTGACTCTGGTGCACATGAGGTCTACAGGAGTCAGTGGGGATGGATGTGCTCTAGCCTTGCTTGTTGCCTGGGTGACAGTGAAAAAGGCTGGGCCAGTAATTGGGTGCCCTCTCCCAGCACAAGACCAGCGTGCTCCTTTCCATGTTTGAAATCCTATTCAGGATGAAGGACGTGGTGCAGTTCAGGACTGGAACAGGTGGTTGATCATCCTTACCCTTCTCTGAAAGGACACTGGCACCTCAGAAAGAGCCCTGAAAGGAAGATGGGTCTCTTAGGAAAGCCCACTTCTTAGGACTTCCCCACTTCTTCCAGTTTTGATCTTCCCTCTCCTGCAAATGAACAGGAAAGCCTGGCACCACAACACAGCGGGGCAGGAGGTCCAGTGAAGCGCCCCAGCCTGCTCCTTTTCATAGGCCCAATTAAAAGAATAAGCAGCTAAAGCTGAACTTGTTTCTGCATTTGCAGAACACACAGTGAGGTCTCTAGGGCACAAGAATTACTTGGGAGAGTCAGTAAATAACACTGAAAGAATTCACGAATCACCATTGGCACTGGAGTTAGGCTGTGGATTCCACTCTGGTCTGACAAACTCATCAGTGCTGCCCCAATTAAACAAGCTGCTCTAATCCCTACCCCTGTTTCTCAAGGGGGGCTACGGGCTTTGTGAGGCTAGAAAGAAGGTGGGCATCCTGACCGAAAGCTCCTTTGCCTGAAACTGCCCTCGCTGAAGGGCTCTGGGGAGTTTGTGATCCCCTACAGACCAAAGACTATTGAAATCACCCTTCAGGATTGATTAAATGGCACCAGGAAAAGAATCCTCCTTCCCTTGCCAAGGCGCTAGCACCTGTCAGCCGTGTGAGGCCTCGGCAGGAGGCTGGCAGAGGGCCAGGGGATGGGCCCACATTAATGGAGTCGAAAACTCACACACTTTGTAGATGGCACAATGGAAGCTGCAGGCAGGAATTTTATTTATTTTTCCCCACTCATCTGTTTTCTTTGCACTCGACTAGAAGTGGATTTTCTTAGGGCAAAGGAAAAAAAGATTTTGCTTGCTGCAATCCAGGCATCACCTTCCCCGGTGAATACACTTCTTTCTAAGCCTGTTTGCAGAAGGGATGGCAGGGCTGTATTCACGCACCTTTGATATATAATCTCCACGTTGCTGGGTAAGCAGCCCTGCCCCAGAGGAGCATTAGCAGCTTAAATGGTTTGCTGTAAGAGGAGGCTCAGCCAGGGAGGGGACACTTTTACTCTACTATGACACACACCTGTGCAAAAGAACAAGCCCTCAGGCAAGGTACACCTTTTCACCGAGGTTTGTCTTTGTAATATAGGGACTGGCAGATACTCAGCCCTAGCAGTGGAGGGAGAGGACACCTACCGAGAGACAGCAAAACCCTACTCTTACCAGCCAGATGACACCTCCTGGATACAGCCTTGTCAAACACAAAAAGCCATTTCTCTTCCCCTTTGCAAGAGGAGGAAGAGCACAACCAGTGCATACGGCGGCAATATGGAATTGTGAGTCTGAATCATGTATGGATAACATACTGTCCTTTGACAACTTTGCTTCCTTGCTCTAGAACAGTACTGACCAGCACAACATGGAAAGGAGCAGTGAGATGCTGCTTGGTAATCCCTCTGGTTCCCACAGCAGCCTGGTACAGAATTTTGCAGCAGTTTGTGTTTGAGGATACCACCAGATTTTCAGCAGGCCACAGATAACCATACTAGCGAGATCTCACTGCCTTGAGGGAAGACGAGGAAAGACTGGGCTTTGCGTCTTTGAGCCAAGGAGGCAACAGAGGTTTTCCCATTTGATGTGCCTCCTTTTTTCTGTAGACAAGACCAGTCATGTAAAATCTGTGGGATAACAAAGGGCTAAAATATAGGACGGGACTTCAGTTCAGTACTGTCGACAGCAGTCAGCCACCTTACTTATCTCCTGACCACCTCTGCCCAACCTTTACAGCTAAACATGTTAAAATGACAATTCGTCTCAAATAATCAGCTATTGAGGAGGTAAAACATTGGTATATTAGGGCTGCATTTCATATCTAATTTTATCCTTGAAGAAGCTCCATAGCTTCAAGCAGACAGTAAGGCACAGTGTTATGTTTTTAAAGTTTAATCCATCAACAAAAAGATTAAAAACTTTCCCTTACACTCTTCCTGACAGTGTAAAATCTGGGGCATAATTATAGAGGAAATTCCACAGAAATGCAGAATGACTGAACATCTAGAACTGTACCGCTCACAGGAGTCTTACCTAGGGCTCTGTTGATCCCCTGATCCTTTGCAAGTGCCATAAGGAATCCATAGAAGGTCAGCCTCTGTGCACTACTCAACATTTCCTTCACGAGAGCAGAAGGTGGACAGCTAGGAAAAGAGACAGAGAGGTCAACTTGTCTTTTAAATTAACGTCTTTTTTTTTTTTCACCAAGACCCAGCTCAAACTGGAGAAACAAACTCTTTTACCTCTTCTAATACTGTCAAGTTGCCCTGACTCAATCTAAACCAAATATCCAACAGCTTGCTTATTTAGCATTGCATCTGCTCCCCATTTACTAAGGAAGATGTTTGAGCTGGGGTACATCTCTAGGAGTAGTCTTACCTGTATCAATTCCAAGGAAAGGGAGGAAAGCCTAGATTCACTCAGAGGCACGCACATCCCAACTCTTAGCATGTTTTTCCAAAAATCAACTGTGAAATCCTTTCTTTTAGAAGACAATAAACTTTCATGAGAGTTGTTATGTTTTTATCACTCTTTAATCAGAAATAGTTATCCAAGGGGCAGGAAAACCTCTCTGACGATAGCCTAAACAAGTCAGAAAACAGTATTTTGGTGGGGACCCTCCTTCTACACTCACTTTAAACCCTGGCCCTGACTTCTAAGCAGTATCATCAGAGTGATTCTTGCTCTTGACTAATACTCCTTACAGGATTTCATGCAAAATAAAACTGCCTCATAAAGAGGAAGTGTTGAACAGTCCGTGGTGTAGTGACACCCCCAGGAGATGTGGGTGTGGGCTGGTGATCCCTCAGGCGAAGGTGGTAACCAAAGCTTGGCTGAATATTGGGCTACTGGATGAAAGGCTCGAATGTCTCCCCTCACAGTGCTGTGCAGAGCCTGACCTACCAGATGGGCTCACAGTATCCTTCCCATCTGAAGCTCTCAGGGCATACAGGGAACGTAGAGCTTTTGCTACTTAAAAGCATTAAACAACCTTGCACCTTAGTGCCTAGATATCTATAGTACTGGATGTCAGTTCAGCAGTAATTTTGTGGACCAAAAATTTGGATTCAGGCACCTAAAGCAGGAATCGGGTGGAACTTGTGTCCCGAGTCTTTTTGTGGATCTAGCCCATGACCTTCTAGCAGGGCACGTGCTCGCTACCTGTAATAAACTATGAAGAAAGTGTCTGTCAAAGCTATAGAATAAGGTCTGGTATCGCTCCATCCCCTGCTGAACTAAGGCTAGTCTTGTGCGTGGGATCTGTAACTGGAGACCAGGTCCATCACTGGTTTGGGCACAGACTAGCAGTGTGATCTTGTCCAGGTACTAAGGCTTCAAACTCCGTCCACCTCAGTGGCTCTTTCCTATGCTTCAACACCCAAAGCCACAACTGCACTTGTTTATCTCCTCTAGTTAACTCATGATGGTAGATGGACCTCTCTTCTTGATGAAAGGGTCAATGCAGAAATGAGAAGGAAAGCAGAGACCTAAATCAACCCATTACTTCAAGAATCAGATCAAATTCCATGTTTCTTAGGTCCATTAAATTGTTTCTCTCCCCTGGTTAAAGCAGTTTGGCTATGATCTCTCCCTTCATACTTCCCCCAATGACATCCATTTGGGAGTTACAGCTCGTTCATAAGCCTGCATTTCTTCACAGCTCCAACCTTACAAAGGGTCTCCAGAGACACAGACTTCAAATCCGTGTTTTGGATTCCATTCGTACCTGTATTTTGATCTGTCACACAAGGACTCTAGGCACTGGTAGAAGAGAGATGCCTCTACCCCATCAAGTGGGCTGCAGTCATTTGGGGGTTGGCGCTGACGATGTTGCCCAGAGGATGATGTTGGCACAATCACAGTATTTGGATTCTTACCAGCCAGTAGATCTTGATAAATGGCAGCCACACTTTCCAGGAACTCTGAAAAAAACAGAAAGGGACTTACTTAGAACTCAGGGCTATAACCAGCAAAGCATCCTCTTGATCTACCAGCCGTGGGATTAAACTGTCATAGGCTGCTGTGTGCTGCACATAGCACCAACAGGAAATAAGCACAACACTATGCCATCCTGCATATTCAGATCAGATATTACGCAGGCACAACCAGCCATTTCCATATAGGCTGCTGGCTTCTTCCTGTCAGGATGATTACGAGAGGCCACTCACTTTGGGGTGATTATGAGAGACCACTCACTCTGTTGAACAAGATTTTTCTCAAGGGGATAGGGGCTAGCTGGCATATGGATAAACCAGCAGAGCACGAAAGCTAACGTCGAACAGAAAACGAGTTTGCAAAGTCTAAAAAGTTCTCCATCATCTCTTGCCACTAAGAACTCATCCAAGTGGGGAACAAACTATATGGAGCTGCAACAGGAGGAAAAGGGAGCAAGTTAGTCAGGGCTCCAGACTGTATCCCAGCTTGTCTCTGTGCTCCTCCAAAGTAAATATAACACGGGATCTAGAGGAAGGGCCAGGGCAGGTCAGGGCTAGAGTTGGCAGAAAGCCTCTCCCCAGGCTCCTCATACTACCCACTGTTTACTGCAAGAGTCTAATTTTAAACAAGTTTGTTTATGGATGTGGTCAGCAGTTTACAAATCTAGATTCCATTTGGAGTGGTTTGCATGCGTGTGGGTTGGTGGGAGAGCATATGACAGGCTGCGTGTGTGCATTGTGCCTGGGTGAACAGGACAAGGATGGGATGGGGTTTGTGTGTGTACACAAGGACGGGCTTGTGAGGGCTCCAGGGGCATTTAAGTCCCGAGTGAATGGGAGTGTAACGCTGTGCGTAAGGCAGGCAAAGAGGAAAGGCAGGATGTCAGTGGGCCCTGAGGCTGTGCTGAGGTTCTGCAGCTCAGTGGAAACATTTGTTATATCAGAGAAAAACTTTCCAAACACTTTTTCTGTCCCCGGCTAAAGGCATTACAAGCCTGGTTCTGCCCAATCCAAAATCACCATTTTGAACTGTTTGTCTTTGCTGGATTGTCATGGATAATGTTGTGGTATGTACAGGGAAGTTACAGGGGAAGTATTATACAGACAAGTACTGAGGAAAAGAGATTTTTTTTATTAGGGATAGCAACTGACTCTTAACTGCTAGAAAGAAGGGAGCTGACAGGTTGGCTCAGCAGGCCACCCAAGTCTACGCCCTGGCCACAGACTATGCTCCACCACAGCTTCCAGCCAGCCACTCCCGGCATCCAAACCTGGCCCCTTTTGCCTGGTCGAGGCCAATTGAGAGCTACTTCCATCAGAGGGAGCTATTTAAGTGCGAGTGGACAGTTGCCTTTAGAAAGTGCTCTGCGCTGGGAGATGAGTGAAAGGCACCCCAGCGGTCCCCAGTGCTTGAGAGAGTATCTAACTAACTTCGATAAAGGAAACGCTTCCCTCTTTTTGCTCACCCGAACAGTTCCCTGAATGAGATTGCCTTTCCTCGACCACGTTTTAGGGTCGAGAGGACAAACAGGTCAGTGTATTTTAAAGCACTCTCCCTGTACTGAACAAGGGCCTGAATGCTCATCCAAGTTTCTCCCCCTTGTCTCCTGAACTTTAATTTAAAAATACCTGGTGATTTTTACAGACGTATGTGTGCGTGTGAGCATACATAAATAGACGCACACTAACTAATATTATTTGATTTTTACTTTTCCTGTCAAGAATTTTAACAGAAGCACCCCAGGTAGTTAAAACTCAAACTGGGGGAGTGGGGTAGGATATGATAAATGACCAACAGTATGAAGAAGCTAGATGGGCATTAACTGTTCACTTTCCCTTCCAGCTAGGGCCTCTCAAATCAAGAGAGGTGGTTCCCCATGGAACACGTGGCAGAGTGGCACACCCCTGCAACTCCTTGACAAAAGGTGGTGTGGAGGTTACAAGTTCATGTGACTTCAAGGGGAGGCTGGAGAAGTTCTTGTGAGAGAAGTCCACTGGGGATTCCTAAATCCATGGAAACTATACCCAGTTCAGAAACTCTTTAACTGAAACCAGCTCGTGGTTGAGTGAGTATTAGGGGCAAGAATTTTACCTATTTGCCCAGGTCCTTTTCCTTTCAAGCTGGTGGGCTTTTCTTATCCTGTCTCCAGCAGGGACCAATACTTTAGGGGCAGAAATGCTGTATTAAGGAAAGGAAAAAAATCTTCCTAGTAAAAGTAAATTCTTAGGGGATAACATACTCTAGATAAAGCTGGAAATTTATTTCTCAAGGCTAAAACAAATACATGCATAAGTCAGAATAGTTACAGGTATCTTGTCATTCACAGAAATTTGGAACCTCCTTACGAAGCCTTTTAATCTCTTGGCATCAGTGATGCCTTTCATCAGTGGATTCCATTATCTATATATTTTCTGTGAAAAAACACACCCTTACAAGTTTCAAAAAAGTGAGGGGACTGGGAAACTGTAAGGTTGTAGTGCTATACTAGTGGGTAAAGTCATCAACTTCCCAGTATTTACCTGAGTAGTAGAACTGGATCTGGAAAGCAAAGAGGAAATCAGAAAAAGACATCAGGCAATCCATAGCGTCATCCATCAGCACGATCCTAGGACAAGAGAAGAGAAACAGTTTAGCATCTACAAAAGAACTGAAGTCTGTAACCAGGAACACCAGATCTAGAGAAAGTGCAGTTAGGGAGCTATGTGCAACTGAGGACTTCTAGTGGCTTGGCCCAGTGTAAGAGGTTAGGAGAGAGGAATGGGAATACCCACTGCCCCATGGATGGGGACACCCTCATATAAAATTAAGGCAGTCTGAAAATCTGCAGCAAAGAGAAGATCCTGAATGTCAATGCTATCACACACTTCAGCTACAGCGTGAAAAAAGCAGTGTGACACGGATGTCAAGCATTCAAAGCCTGGCGGACACGATGGGATGAACACTGGCATAAAAACTGCAAGGCTGGTTCACATGGCTAGACAAAGAGTCACTGTGCTACAGACAAGACAGTTACATGAGTATTAAACTGGTGTAAGCAGAATGAGACTTATGCTATTCCTCTGTATACCCAACTTCATCAAACTGGGATGTTTTCAGATTCATAAGGATAACACCAGTTATCAATTCCCAATCTATACTCAAACAAACTCCACTTGACTACAGCGGAAATACCATTGCACCAACAATCAGCTTCCTAATTACACACTGTGAATATCCTGTTCTCCCTTCCCAATGAATGAATCAGTCTCTTTTCATATCTATCAGGTCTATCATTTGACTATCAGGTCAAATTCCATAGAAACCAAAGACTTCTTGGGCCAGGGACAATGTCGTCTTTCTCTCTGAGAAGACCGAGGTGCATGTAGGGAGCTACATGCACCCCTATGTTGAAGCATACTTCATGAACAGGAAAAGTATCAGCCATGGGCCATAAAGATGAAGTGTAAGTGATAGCAAAGTCCAACTCCTCCTTTCAGGAACAAGCTCTGGATTTCAGAATTAAGTTAGGGCCAAAACATTCATTAAATAAATAAATAAATAAACCAAACAAAACCAAACCAACAATGCTCTGGTCACTGTGACTACATAAGATAAAAAGGTCAGTCTCTGAAGTGGGGAAAACCAAACTTGGTCTGATCTATGACAGCTGAGTCTGGAAAACAGAAGGAAACACTCCACTTCTATAGGAAAAAACAGAGTATTCAGATGATGCTAAAGAAAGGTAGTTGGTACTTCTTTTCAACTGTGTGCAGGTCTACTGACCCTGCACAGTCAGTATCTGGCATATCATGTCATATGAAAAGGATTAGCAGTTCGTTATAGCCAAAGGATGGGTCACCGAGTAGGANTATGATTCTATGATCTATGATTCTATGACCCTTTTGAACACGAGGTCAAATGCAATCCACGGACCGACTCCTGCTGCATCAATGATCTACACACATTAGTGGGGAAACACTCTTCTGTCTCATGTAAAAGACTCCAGGGAGCTGTGTGGGAGGCTGCCCTAGAAGAGGTATAGGATCTTGCAAGCCTTCCCTGCCACTCAGACCAGTTCTGTTTGCTGTGGCAAAATCAAACATGCAGAGCAGCTTGAATTAATTATCTCCAAGAAGAAAGACTGGGGCTAAGAGGGTCCCCAGGAGAAAAACCAGTATTTAAAACAAAACCCTTTGAAGATGTCAAAGTGCTTCTGATTTATTTATTACGTTCCAGAAGCTGCCTCCTCCTCTCTAAAGAAGCAGTAGCTTCAGTTCTTAATTCTCACTAATAAGCATGTTACCGAGATTGTCAGTGGCCACATCAAGGAAATGGCTTTGAAGCTGGCAGGCAGAGCATCCTCATCTCTCAGGCAATACTGCTCAGCCACTGGTGTTTCCAACCACTATTTAAGCACTGGAAATGTGATGGGCTGTATCGCTGATGAGCTGCACTCCTTCCTTTGAAACGATGGTCTGCCTCCCAGATACCCTCAAAGCATAAGCTCCAAAGCTTTTGTCAGTGCAATTCTCCATCCTGGAGATGCAGGAGAACAACAGTGGAGAGGTTTTTTATGTATTCATTATGCGGAGAGACAATATTACATCACCTTCATGACAAGCAACTCATTTAACTTGTTAAATCCAAAGCTATAGTCAATGGGTGTGCTTTGCAGCACCAAGTCCCAGTTACTTCCTTAGAAGAGGGAACACGAGGAAGCAGGCAGAGGTCTGAGAATTTTCTGGAGGTTTCTTGCTGTTAAAGACAGCAAGGAGCTTCTAAGGAAGGCTGTACAGCACATATGTGACGGAGGAGCATCTAAATAGAAGCAGGTGCACTCTGGTGCTGGGTTACTGACTCCACTTGGCCCAGGAGTCTGCACTCCGGAAATGTTGAGAAGTCTTTAAAGCCAATACAATCATTTATGAGGAGACTGCAGCTGGCTATTTCCCCACATAGCCAGCTGACTGAGCAGTCAGGGAAGCTGGGAGAGCACCATATGCAACGTATCTGCACCTCTCCCCTGAAATATGTGGCAAGGAGAGAATCCTAGCCATGGACTATAACCCAGACAGCAGGACCAAAACTGAGGATGAAATCTGAAAGTCTGAACTGCAACTCAAAAGAGTTCATCAGGTAGCTGATATTTCAAGTGATACTTTCTTTGTTCTTTCTTGTCCAAATTAGACTTTAAGCCCTGAGGGGCACGGACTTATTTACAAAGTTAGTAGTCAGCACTCGATGAAAAATGAAAATCAAGGAGAAACTTTGGAAAGAACTGAAGAAAGATGCCTACGCTTGAGGGACTCTGGTAAAGGGTGTAGTGGTCTTTCAGGGTTCGAGTGGGTTTGGCTGGCAGAAAAGCCTTGCTATTGTGCCAATGGGGAAACTTTATGATCGACTGATTGCGGTTAAAATCTCAGAAACCCAGACTAGACAGGATGTTCCCAGGACAAACTCTAGACCAGGCAAGTTGAAAGGACTTTTACTGTTCTCTGCTACCATTAAAGGCTAACTGACACAATCTGTCTTAAGGCCAGGCTGGCTCAAATGAGTCTTCAGGGACCTGGTTTGTTTACTGATACATAGAGGCAAAAATAAGTGGAACATACAAAAAGGGCAAGATCTGCACTCTCCGGCAACCTTTTAACAACAGGGGTACAGCCATGCAAGCCCCTCTTCCATGAGCACTGCTCAGTGCAACATGAGCTCCCATACTACATAAAACGGCAGACGAGCGGTGAACTAGTCAGCTCTTGCTACTCAAATGCGGGCAGCAAGTTCCTTGTGTATCTACTACAGGAAAAAAGTCAGTGCACAGGTATAGATCCTGGAATCACGGCACGAAACCAGAAAAATCCTTTCATTTTCTGTCTTTCTGCAATTTCAAGATTCAGAAAGGCAAAAAGCCTCTCTGAAGATCAAAGGTATTTCTTGTAGATTGAAATCTTCAATCTGCTAATGGCTGTAACCCTTTGAAGAAAAAAACACCCAAGAAATCTCAGAGATAGCCTGGTTCTTTTTTGGGTATGACTTCTGCATTTGTGTGGCACTCGTAACAGAGAAACGGACATCGCTGCTGTCATGTGAATCAAACCTATATTGTTGTAGCCTCTGTTCTTCTGCTCCGACATTTCTTGATCTTACTCCCAGTGTTTGTTATCAGTGCATAGCAACGGCTCCTGGACCAGCGGAGTGCACCGTGCTGTGAGATCATCTCAGTCATGCAGCACCGAGACTACAACTACAACTGCTCCCTTTCCAAGAGTGCCAATAATTACACAGGTCCTGGCTGTATCAGTGAATGCTCTGGCTACTCCTGCCACTACTTTATTTAATTCTTTTCCTAAGCAAATTGGCAACGAATCTGTTGGGGGTGTGCAGGCTGAAGGAGGAACAATGTCAGTAGGTTTGCATGTGACATTCATGCTTCGCAAGGACTCGGTCAACTGGTGCAGGAAGACAGCCTGCAGGGTTCACCTTCCAAACCGGCAGAAACCAAGGAGGACAATGGGAAGCGCAGACCAGAAAGAGGACAAGAGAGTTAGCAGCAGTTGGAAGGAAAAAGGAAGATGGTTTAGAATATGACAAGTTTTATTATAGTTGTTCAACCAGATTAGCTTGTAACAGAATAATAGCAATGTGTAAGTAAATCTGTAGCCAGCCAAAAGTAGGAGTGAGGTCATCCCCACCTGAGCCTGGGTGCCTCTGACAGACATCTCATTTCTCTCCAACACCTGCTCCCAAAGCCGGCTCGTCTGTCTCTACGGCACACGCACAACAGTGCAGCAGGCCCCTAAATGGGGCCTCTAGTTTACAACAGCCTTGTGGATTAAATTCCTTGACACAAACATCATAACACGTGTAGATACGCTGAAGCCTCCTTTCATGCACCATCCCAAATTCCTGCTCAGCTCAGCTGGAACCCTATGAAACACACACTGGCGGACGGGGCTGGTGCTTGTGCACCTCCATGAAAGGAAGCAGCAGATACATCCCTGCTACAGAGCTAGAATTCTTTTTCAGTCTGGCATTGGAGGCAGCAAATGTACTCGGTGGAGCCCCAAAAGCCCACTGATGAGCTAGAGGGAAAAGCGGTGCTCAACTTTCCATTTTAAGTGAACAACCACAGCTTTAACTGCAGTTCAACTCGGACAGCAGCACATAGGAGCCAGGGAAGAATTCAGAGAATCAGCCAAGTGGAAGTACTAGCAGATGGATAGCACGTCTTTTTCACTTTCCTTAATATAATTTTCATGGGAGTCTGATACAAAAGAAAGATAACAGAATGACAAACAGAAAATGAGGACCTTTTCACTATTTAAGCCATGAACACCACAGGCAGCAGCTAATATCCCGATCATGCGCCTGGATCCTGTTTCCAAATGTCATGTCTAGGTCCATGAAAAAAGTTAAATTTCTATGCCCCCTCTGCTGAGATGGCTAGGAATAAGAGCATTTATTCAGTAATCTTGCTGTGATTATACATATGTGTGTGTGTGCGCGCACTCCTACTGAGATCTGAACTGACCCCCTACCCCAACAGATGCATATACCTTATTACATTTTCACTATCAGATAGTTAATAATCAAATGCCTGGGCTGGACTGGAACCAGCAAGCACTATCAGTAAAAAATTCCGTATCCCATTATCAGTGCCCTGAGCCATCTATCTGCTTTAGGCCTTGTCTAGATTAAAATAAAATTTCAAACAGATTAGCTACCATGTTCTCAGCTAATGTATTTTAAAACACTGGCAATCCTTCAGAGGTTAGTACCTTTTAAATGTGATCCACCGTAGGAAGCTGGGGTGAAGGGGAACACATTTTAAAGATGGTAAACAGTATTTGCGAGTTTAAAATCATTGGCTAACATTCTAGTACATGCAACTCATCTTCTGAACGCAGAGCCAGCAGCAGCATTCTGCACTGATACACATTGTTCCTGTATACCTTCAACATACACTCTTTCTCATTGCTAGAAAAACACCCTGTTCTTAACCTCAAAACCCCTTTTCCCTGAAATCTTAAAAGCTGAAGGCCCCTGTCCTTTAACCGCATACCTTTAACCACGTACCTTTAACCCTTAACTTTAACCACACATCTAGTTCCTAAGTCCATGTGTGTAGGACTGATTTTGCCTTAAAAAGAGAGGATGAGGACTCACCTTGCTGCTTTCTGAGTGAGTTCCACTGGGAAGTCAGGGCACAGCAGCTGCAGCAGGCAGTGGTATTCCTGTGCTGTCAGCAGATCTGCAGGAAAAAGAGAGGTGAGAACACTGTAATTCTCTTCCAGGCTGTTCCCTCCCCTTGCTTCCTCTCTAGGAAAAAAACCCCTCATATTCCCTTCTCCTCTCAATTCAAGTAGACTGGGTACTAATGACAACGTCACTGCGCCCTAGACCCTCAGAGCTGGGCTTTGCAGATGGATTTTCCAGCAAAGACAATCAGAAAGAGGCCTGATAAAGGGGGAATACTATTGAAAAGACTCCTGCAGAGAAACTGGTACCAGGTATTGATTCAGTGTGAAAAAGAGGTAACCAAAACAGGGCAGTTTCAAGTGAGAACACAGTTTGGTTTGACTTGAATATAACCATGTGGAAAAAGGAATAATTTCAAAGTTGCTTAAATTTGCTGAAATTCACTGGCGTGGTGACATTCACCACAATATGCCTGAAAACCATCCACAGAACATCTGGCAGCAGTAACAAAGGCAAACAAGGGGTTTGGGTTGTGTATGGAAGGCTACAGAGTATAAACCACAGACGTTATTACTTTGGCATTTGGTAAGGCAGCTGGATGGTCTCTTTTGGAATAACGTGTACAAATCTGGTCACTCTATTATAGGAAGCACAAAACAAAGATCCAAAAAACACAAGAAAACCAATCAAAAGATTCGTGTTTTAGAGAGAAGCTTTGTGAAAGACTGGTCAAGAAAGGCCTCTGTGGTTCAGCAGAAGGAGCCTAAAAGAGTTGACTCTTAGGGAAGCTTATAGGATCCCAAGGGAATGGAAACATACTGATGTCAAAAAGCCCTACATGATTGTATGTTCGTAGTCCAAAAGGCTGTGGACTGGAGTTAAGGAGAAGACTAGCTGAACAGCAGCAATTTTGCAGTACTTCTATATACAGAAGAATGCGAAGTATGGAAGAAAGAGCCAGGGGTGGAAGTGGAGCCAAGCAGTAGTCAGGGAGGGGATCCAAAGGGCACAGGCGTTAGGACTGAGCTACAGAGCATGAGTTCTTTTGCCACAGACACATCTTAGCCTTCCTTAGGCTCTCATCTAAATAATTAGTAATGTCCCACTTGACAGCCACTTCTCCGTATCTTCACAACTTCTCAAAGCCTGGCAGTTTGAGAAAAGCGAGAAAAAGGGAAAATGCTATACCTCTGCTACATGTTTCAAGAGGCAGGTATGCAGAATCAAAGGGACATTTCTCTGTGAAACCAACCAGCCAAACTAGTATTTTCAATGCTGACTAAAGAAATACTGCAGGAGGCCTGCCACCAAAATCAAGCTAGAGATTTTTCCTTTACCTACATTATTAGCTGGGGAAGCAGTCAAAAGAGAGGAGAGTGCTACTATTTCTCTCTTTGGTTCAGGAAACTCCATAGCTGAAAAACACTGTTGCCAGACCCTGACATCCATTAGAGATGCTCTCTAGAGTACTGTACTTTGCACCACTCTTGGGAGGACGTTCTATCTAATGAGGCACCTTAGGTTTAGGGTCATGCTACGAAAAGGTGATTTTGCTCTGACTGGAAAAGCCAACTCTGCAGTCAGAAATCTGCCATAACACAAGGAAGTCTCAGCCTGTGCAGAACTACAATATCATTGCAGGGATCTGTGCAACCTCTTCCACTGTAGGGATAAAACCATCAGAATCTCTCTTCTTCCAAAGCTTGAACGCTGAGCTGAATTACATTTCTGTGACTGCACTGAAATTACTGATGTCTGGGAGAATATGGAGGGCACTATAACTGTTTTTGTATTGTTATTTCTTACTAAAACACAAATCAGAGGCTGCTCTCCATTGCAGATGCTACATTGGTCCTTCAGCCAGAGTACATCTGATCTTGGGTTAATCCTGGTATCCAGTGGAATGGTGGGTTAATCCTGGTATCCAGTGGAATGGTGGGATTTTCTCCTACAATGTTACTTAATCAGTTCCTTCATCAAGGAAAGTATCACCAAGTTTTATGTATAACTGCAAAAGAGTATCATTCAAAAAGTCACCGTTATAATGAGCAGGAAGATGCATATTTTTAACTGAATTTTCAGCTTGCTATTTCTCTTTTCATGACACCACATAAAGGAAAGAAAATTTTCTTCTCTGTTATTTTGTTAGATCAACAGTCATGTATAGCAATAGAGATTTTGGTCCTAAGTTCTTAAGAAAACTATCTGACCATGTAAGGTACATGCAAATTTCATAAAATCATCTTCAACAGGCTCAGCATAGGAAGCAGGTTACAGGAAAGCAGAGAAGTTGGGTGTTAAAAGGCTCTTTTGCAACAGATACTTTCTCATAATTGAAGAGGACTGTATAGACCTCTTACATCTACTTTTCCAGGCTTTCAAAATCTAGCTTGGAATAATGCTGGGCTTTAAACTACTGATTTTTGCCTAAAGAGTCTACATGTTGGTCTGAAGGAGTCACACCATTTGGAAGCTTTATGCCATACTCAGTTTACATTTTTTGTTTACGTTCAAATTCCTATTACTTTATACCTCTTGCTCTCCATTATTTTTTCTTTTAATTTGCCAACAGATCATTACAATAACCCTTTCTTCATACTGTATCTTATTCAATCTATTTAACTGATAACTATATTTATTTAAAGTTGAATCTATTTATCTTCCCTTCTACATCCCTCCCTACCTAGCCCAATCGTATCTGTTGCTCTGCTTTGATCCCCTTTAGATTTTCACAGTGTGGTGTCCAGCACTGTACAAAGCATCCCTCATGCATTCAGAACAGACAGGCTCTAGGAGGATAATCTGCCCATTTTCATCAGCAAAGCCCCTTTTCATTAATTCTGAACCTTAGCTTCCTCTTTTCTCCCCCTGAAGGTGAAGGAGTTGAAGGTTTTTTTCAAGGATGAGGTCTCCTGAGAAAGTAGCACTTTCAGGTTGCTAGACAAAAGCAGCTTGAGAGGGTAACTGGGCCCTCAAGCAAGCATTAGTTTTGAAGCATAAATGGAGATCTCTCACTTGCTGGAAATAAGATACTTTTAAAACATAGTAATTTACGCTTTCTTCGCCGCCCTCTTCATACCAAGTCACAGCATCATCCTTATTCCTCCATCACAAAACAACGGAACAACATAGAACAAAGCAGAAGTCTGCTCAAAAAGACTTTGGGAAAGGGTGGCAGAGATCCTCTTCAGCCAGCACACCAGAAAGTGAAGTTCATTGTCAATAAAAGTGGTATTAATTACAGTTTTAGTCTTAGAACAAACAGTCGATTTAGATGGGAACTGCATACAAAGTGGTACAGAGAAGTTCTTTCTCTAAAGAAAGAAGCCCTTTGCTTCTTACGCCTGGAGAGATGGCACCAAATTAGTCACTGAAGTATGCAGGCAGGCTCTCTTGGGCCATAACACAACTCGGCCTGTAGACACCCCAGGCGCCTGACCAATAATTCATATCAATTTCTCAGACTACAGATGGGTACCTATTACACAGGAAGGGGGGTCACCGCAGACCTTAGGAGGTGTCTAGAGGCTGCTGGGATGACTGTTTTCCTCTTCCCTACAGCAAGGTCAGCGAAGACCATGCAGAAAATTACATTTGCCCATGCACCATATTGTCTGCCAAGAGCTGCCTGGAATAAACAAGGGCAGTTTTGGTGCATGACCACATTGCTCCTTCCTGTCTCCAGGCCACAGCTGAGTAAATAGTGTTCGACGCTGCATGATGAAGAAAGAAAGAAAAGAAGGAAGGTACCAGTCAGAATGAGTGAAAACTGGAATCCACAACTGCTACTTTGGTTGCTACCACAAATTACTGTATCTCAAGTTCCAGTAACAAATGAAGCAAATCACGGAGAATTTAAATCTGACCCCGCAGCAAAGGGCAGTGAGCGATACGCACACTACCATGCTCTCGCAGTGGAACAAACTTGGTCGTACCACGTGCCTACGGATGGAGAGAAACTGATTGCAATCTGCATGTTAACCATGTTCATTTACAGCTGAACGTACCACTTTGCTCTGATACTGCAAAGCAGCTAATAACAAATTCCAAAGTGATTTTAAAACAGTGATACACCAAGAAGGAGATGGGAGGCTTAATAGAGTAAGTACAGAAAAGCAAAGTGGGATGGCTAGAGTTGCACAGGAAGTACTTTAACCATTCCATCACCATTTTTGCTGAACTTGTCTTCAAACTCCTCTTCAAAGCCCATCCTGCTTGCTGCTACTGTGCCACTAGTGAAATCCCAACTCTTCCCCACAGATCTCACTGTCTGTGAGTCATTTATTGTCTTTTAGTGCCCGAGGCAGACTTTTCCTCATGTTTCAGAGGCATAGTGGAGATGGAAGTTTGGCCATGGGGTACAGTCTTAGAAAACAAACACCACTTTCTGGATAAAAACGGCCCACCTTTGGGAAACATGAAGGCAGCTGCTTTGTGTTTCCCTGTCTTTTAAAACACGTATTGTTTTTACCAGCTTTGTTCCCAGATTGGATGTGGCTGACAGATGGCACCTGTCCCAAAGCGATGCAAACTCTGGGAATGCTAAATGATGCATTTATGCTGCTGTCAGTGTCTTGAGCGAAGTGTCAGTCATTTATCGGCTAGTCCAGCCTAAACCATGACATGTAGACACACCTGAGCTATCTTTAAACTAGTTATCTTTTATATCAACAGCAGCCTAGCCACAGAAGCCTGGAGTTCAGTGAAGGCTGTAAAATCTACCCAGGAAGCCAATAAATATTTAGGACTTAGCCTGAATTGCAGTCATTGAATTGCTGTATCTAGGCCGCTTTTTGCACAAGAAGTAGCTCTCTGCAATGCTGTCACAACTCTGTGACAGCTATAAACATGCCCAAAGCAGGAGAATATTTAGTGGCCCAAAAAGTCACATTAGTAACTTCCCAGAAACACAAGGATTGCCTTGATGAATATACATTAAAGTTCCCTATTCCCATCGTCTTTTATGTACAACCACTATCCAAGCAGGCTGGAGCCCTGGGCAATGTAGCCTTCCCCTGTGGGTTATGGTAGGACACACAGTTTCCACAGGTTGTGTTTCTACCACAGTCATGAAGTCATTCAAGAGTCGTAAAGTCATAGAGCTGTAAATCAGTCTCCTGGAAATATAACAGAGAACAGCCTAATAAAGAATAATATATTTTTTTTTAATGTTGGGAAAGTCTTTCCTGGCCTTTAGTTACTTAATATTTCTGGTATAGGTGTCACATCCTTAGGATTTTCTCTATATCTGTACAAGTTTGCAACAACCCTGTAGAAAAGAATAAAACCAAACAAAAGTCCCTAAAAATTAAAGTCTAGGTGTTCTTCTGCGGTCTGTAGGAGCTGTGATTTTACAAAGAAATGAATATAAACATGTGTATTGATAGTACTGCAACTTCACAACTCACATCTGGATAATAGGCTAATAAACAGAAAACCAAGAATTCTAGCAAAATTAATCCACGGTCAGGACGTAAACAGCAATATACAGCTGTTTAAAACCACCGTTTCTTCCTCATAACACTTTCTACTCCTACAAAAGAAAAAAGGTTTTCTTTCTTTTCAATTAATCTTTTATAAAATTTGCATTGAGAAATTTTATGACCTATCATGAAAAAGATCTGTTCCTGTTACTTCAGAGAATGGTGGCTTAAATAACAATTTGAAACAAAATAAAAACATTCAAAGGCTGTTTCTTTGACTAATTCACTTTTTCCACTGACAAGAAGAGACAGAAAATAAACAGAAACCAGATACAGAACGTGCGTTTGTCTAATGTTAAAAATTGATTTTCCTTATTTTTCAAACAAACAAAAAAGCAAAACATCAGGTCATATAATTATCCCTATAATTTGAGATGGAAGGCTAAATAAAGATAAACCAAACCATAAAGAGTAAGCACTCACACGCTTTCCCCTTAAGCTGTATAAGCATGTTCACGTAAGACGTGTACAGCAGGATTCATTCTGCTCTCGAAGTGTACAGACAGCTCCCACAATCATTAGAAAATATTCCTACTAGCGCAGGAAAATCAGAAGAAAACTGAGATCCACTTGTTATTCTTAAACGTCAGAAAAATGCATTAGAAGCCAAAGATTTCTGCCCAGTTAGCTCAGAACCACCTTCATTTTTTAAAGGAAGGTTTTCCAGTGAACAGTTTAAAGAGGGTAATGGTCAAACCTGTTTCACAGATCAACACAAGAATCTGTGCTTTACATGGAGTCTTAGACATAAGCAGCTTTAAAAGACTGTATGTGGCTTTGTATCAACATCTGTCTCAATCTCATTAGATGCTAACAAAAAAAATCATTTTCTTAGTTTGAATAACTGGATGCATTACCTCTGCCTTCCTGACGGTGAAGTTCAACAAGCAGCCAAGCCCACCTAAAACCTTACTGCTGCTGAAAGGGGCAGTTCTCACTCCTCTCTCTTCTTGCCTTTCCCCTCACTTGCTGCTGGCCACGTGGTTCCGAACCATCCCTTGTACCAGCCCTGGCACTCAGCAGGCCCCTTGCTGAGAAAATTCAACTTTTTTCCTGAGCTAGTGAATTGGACTGACTTCCACATATATCTGACGAAAGCTCACGCAAAGCAAGCTACAGAAGAGCACGGTCAGGTGCAGGGAAGAGAGAAGGTAGAAAAGGAGAGCAGAACCTCCCCTCCTCAACAGAGATAAACTATTAGATAGGCTCACGTAATTCCCTGCTTAAGATGTTTTAATTCTTAAAGCCCAGGATGTATGCAAGGCATTGTCATAGGATTAATGATCCTCCTAATTAAGAGTAGGTTCGGCTTTGCTGGCTGTAGTTGCACCTTACCTGCTAAGACGGTTTGTGAATACTCTGTTATCAGATACACTCTTAAGACAGAACTTTTGGCTTCCTTACTATCCAAGCAGGCAGATGAGTTCAGGTTATTCACAAACCCCATCTACTCTTTCCACTGACACCATTAGGTCCTCCCAGAAAGGACCCCAGGGCATCCTCAGGAAAGGACCCCAGAAGACTTTGTGTCCGACACGACAGCAAGAGCAGACAGGGTGACTGAAGAATGCCCTGAGTTGCCAGAGTGTGGCTCAGAGGGTACCTGCAGCACCGGCTGCACCCTGGATTGCCTCTCCTGACCTATGAGAATACCAGCAAAATCCTGCCAGAGATAAGGGTGCTGCTGCAGGCAAGCGGTTTTCAGAAACAAGATGTTTTGCGCTCCAGAAAAGGAGCATGGCTGCAAACAGCAGACTTGGATAGGTGACTCCCGTTGACAACAGGTAGAAAGCCCCAGCTTGTGATGTGAAAAAGCCAAGAGTGACAGAGGTTTAGTGAGATTTGCCTGGAACAACCTGTGTCAGACTCGGGACAAATATAGGGGAGAGCTAAGCAGACTGACCCCAAAAGATTTGTTGGGGGAGTGCTGCAAGAGGGAGCAGTTAGAGGGGATTAGCCCTGTGGCTGAGCAGAAAGCTAGTTTCGAGGCACGCCGGTAAGAAGGAAAAGATTCAGCTGCAGCTGATGCGAAGAATGAACTCGTCCATTCTGGAGGGAATCCGGACAGTTTATATGAACAGTATTTTCACTGAAAAGTGGGCTCATTATGGGCAAAGCTCCGCTAGCACCATATTTTGAATGAGCTAAAGGTTTTTTGAAGAGTAAAATCCTCTAGACAGTGTGATTGTTTTCCTGGCCTTTGATCTTGAGCCCTTTTATCAATAAACCACTTGCCAGATTAACAAAAACAAAAAAATGAGTTTATACAGAAGTGCTCTAATTCTATCGCCAAAATCCAGAATCTTGCTGTTTATACAAACTTTAATCATACCCTAGTCCCTTTCAAATTCCCCACAATTATCCTTCAGTATCAAACGTTTCATGTGGCAGCATTACTTCAGCTTTGAGTGAATGTTACTCGGGGAAGGATGAGCTGTGCCAAAGGTCCAGCCCAAGGCTGTCATCTGGTGTGCTTATGTGCCTACTAGCGTGGCACATCCACTAACTGAAAAATTTAAGCTTTCATTAGAAACATAAAAAAATGTTCCCAGCTCTCACGGCTGTAGAGAAAACATTCTAATAGTGGAAGGGCTTAACTGACGCAGTGTGGTATTCCTGGATCCACCGACAGCCTGAAACATGACTTGAGTTTGAACTTCCCACCCGCTTTGGGAACCTTAACACTATACATAATGCAACATTAAAGACAAGGTTAACTCTTTAATTTCTTGTTTTAACTACAGACTTTGAACGAAGCTGGAGCTTAAAGAATTCAGAGTTCCTGAAGTGCAAGAACAGCAAACAATAAGAAAAGAGAAGGTGCCACAACTTTTGTCAGTATTTCCAGAAATAGAAAAAAAAAAAGATATGACAAACAAAAGACCCTGGTTTAAATTTACCAGTACATTATTGACTACAACAACCAAATAGGCTTAAGCTTTTTTTACTACAAGGACACACAATTTTCTCCATGCAGCTTTCTTTAACATTTGCAAAGATAATTCTGCTCATATTCTGAAGCACAAATAATCCTAAAGATCTACTCAGCCCATTGAGTCTGATCCAAAAGGACATTTAGTCTACTCCAAAGGACATAGGCCTGAAGCAAACGAAGAGGCTAGTTCTGTGGACTAGAGTATGAAAATGACAGACTTCCCCTCATGTTTCAGAGGCATTAAAAAGCCAAGTAAGGAATGTTAAGAATGTCCTAACATCTGAAGTTAAGCGTGATTATAAATATATTGTATATTCTTGGGTAACTAAGCCTGTGAAGCAGCAGACATCACCACTGGTAATCCTCGGTCTGTAGGTAGCTACAAGGGAAATGACATCAGATAATAAGAGGCACTTTAATCTACCAAATAAAGGCATAGCAAACCTGGCTCTTAGGACAGATGAACTAGAAAACTAGAAATAAGGTACGATTGCAGAGTGAGGGTAATTTATAACTGAAATGCTGTGACATCTGACACTCTTTGTACGTGTTGACCATGAAACTATTTTTCCCCTCCACTGTAATGGCACTGAAGATGTAACTAGGAGATCTTCCAAGCAATAGGTGAACTACTAGATTCAGACCGCTTCTATCTTGCTCAACAGTTGGTTTTTCCTCACTTTGAGGAGTTCTCAGTCACTCATTGAGAAAATAATCAATCCAATGCCAGAGCTAATTAGTCTTGTAAACAATAAGGAGCAAACATTCCTGTTGGAGTTCTGGCCATCTGGGGGGCAGACTGCTCAACCACTTGAAACGGGACCCACGGCAGTGAAGTACAGGAATGCCGGCAACACTTCACTGGAGGGGACCATCAACATTTCCCCAAGCTCCCAAACAGCAGCAGTAATCTTTAGACAAGATGTGCATCAGCCTCTATTCAAGAAAACAAGTTGTCATTAAGCTTAAGATCTTCAAAACAACTAAAGAATTCATAGCTACGCATCACGAGATGGGCAGAGTAAATGGACAGGTGGTATGCAGCTGCATCTCATGCAACGCAGGACCTTACACACAACCCCCCCTCCCTCAGATATGTACTTGGCCTAGTGATTATAATGGGACTATGGCCAGGGAGAGGCATACAGTCTTCAGTTACTGTTTGGTATTTCCGCTCTATTTGGGAGCCCCAGGAAACACAGTGAGCTGGCAGGCAGCTCACACAGGGTCGCGGAGCAGAAGAAAGCTATGACATTGGCCTACAAAGAAAAGGAGGTAGAGGTTAAGGTGGGCTTACAGTGAACTACGGAAATGCTGCAGATTACTGCAGCAGTCTCAGATCAAAGATCTCCTTGACTTTCAGTCTCTTTCAAGCCCAGGCTTTCCAGGAAACACCAATGAAAGGTTTCGGTGAACCAGTTTCAGTAGGATCAGGTATTTTCAATCTCCCAAGTGTTTCAGACTTCACCGTGGCATGTAAAAGCATGAAGTGCAATGGTCAACAATTTTCTCAGAACAATGAATGAAATGGAAATGTTTTGGACTTTTCTCTTTTAACTACTAGTTTGGAAGAGGCTTTCAAGGAACAGTGCAATTGCTACAGACAAATTTCAGCATAATTTAGATCACGATCAAGGACAGCCTTGTGTGTCTCCCCCTGTCACTGCTCCACATCAAGTACTAAATAATCCACCACAAAGTTTTGAACAGTTAACTGCACCTTCACCAGCAGCTGTCATCACAGCAGGCACTCTGATACTGCTGCTCTGAAACGTGTCCATCACGAGCCCAACCATGAAAGAGACAAGTTCAGGTTCGTGAAGAATGGAGAATCCCACATGCCACCAAGGGTGACACCAGTATGCAATTACACAAAGCAGTCAGCTCATGGTGGTTGAAACTCAGGAAGCTGGTTGTGATCCACAGAGCACTGAATGGTCTAGCACATCTTTCTCAGTGCACTTGTGTTCACCTGGAACAATCTGACTACATGATTTAAATATTAATTTCCCAAGAACTGAAAGCCATTCATAGTCCTGCCCATTCTTGGTCTTTACCGCACAGTATATTTATATATAGGTTTATATACAGGCTATGCAGTATAATTCCAAGCACCAAGACTGTCGGCTAGTTTTCTCCGATTTTTTTTTCACAAACTATAATGCTGAGAAAAACAGTCAGAAAGGAAAGGACGTTTTTTTTAGCAGCCTCTGAGTCAACAGTTAAAGCCTCTATTCATAGAAATAAGTACTGCAGTATCTGGACCTATGCTTGGGCAGTGTTGTTCAGTCAAGTAAAATGCTCTCAAACACATAGATACTGAGTCTCTTTCATGAGTGTAAAAACTTAAGAAGAAAATGAACCTCAAACCAAACAAATCAATAAGAGAACCAGCTGGAGGAAGGTAATCTGGTTAATGACAAGACTGAAGAAGTCATCATTAGTTATTTAGAAGGAAATGCAGTGGAGCATGTAAGCTCCACAGAGAATGTTTAGAGCCCATTACAATATCAATGAGCTAGATTAATGATTATAAATGACCACCACTACAGAACTGGTCTGAATGCAGAACAGAATGAATGCACTAAGAGAAACCTGAAACAACAAAGCATCCAACTACTCCTTTTAAGGGTATGCTTTTGGCTAAAGTTCTGTAACGTCTCTTGATTTTAACTCTTCCAATACTCCAGTGAGCTGTGTATCCCAAAAGATAATAATATTTTTTTAAAAAAGATTGAGAAGAGAGAGAACGAAATAAGTTGGTTTTCTCTGTATTTCACATGGAGAAATACATGTTTAATAAGAATTTAAC
Source organism: Rhinoptilus africanus (assembly GCA_013400135.1). NCBI lineage: Eukaryota > Metazoa > Chordata > Aves > Charadriiformes > Glareolidae > Rhinoptilus > Rhinoptilus africanus. Next base: position 290,666 of record VXBO01013317.1, on the reverse strand, counting down.
ACAGATATTAATTTCTAAAAAATGAAACAAAGACTTTTTTTTTTAAACGTTCTTTAAGCTTCAGCCCAGCAAGTTCTAAACTCTTCCGATTCCATTCATCCTGAGAATTTCTCATGGACATCATGCATCTTTGTCAAAGTTTAACTTAAGTGCCACCTATTTCACACCTAAATACACTTCCGTGGACCATCTACCATGAACCACAAGTTAAGAATATTTTGCTGGAGGAAAGTTCAGGCAAATGCCCTAAATCCTCCAGCATTATGCCCTAACACTGATGGTATGCATATATTATGGTAATCAGGGAAGTGTAAAAAACTAGACAAAAGAGCAACTCTTGTTGCGTAAAGAAAAAAGACACTTTCTTGTGGCTGCACAGGGCTTTCTAGAGGGGAAAAAAAAGGTCATCTACTGGAGGACAAACCTAGAGATGAATCCATACTGTATGCTGTCTTGTAGAAACTGAAAATAAATAGAGTTCAGTTGTTTAATCTTTTTCAGCCTCATAACAAGGCCAGGGTCTTCAGGATCTTTGTAAGAATCTTTACAGCAGGAGCATTAAGAAGGAATATCACATAACTGGTTAGTGGTGGGATGACAGCTTCGCATAGCGAGCAAATGATTTTGACCAGATATGATATGCAAGTGATCTCTCCTAAAGGATGCATGATCCATATTTTGCGGAAACTTCTAGATGGATTGCTGCTGTGATGTAGGCTACTGAGAAGACAATGCAAAGAAGAAACAAAACACAACCTCTAAAAGACGTAGGACTGTCCTCACTTGAAATAAAAGATGGCAGGAGCCCTAAAACCCCAAATACAGTTACTGCTGACTAACCTGTTTAATGACAACAGCGAGATAGTGAGTAGCACTGTATTAACCTCTACTAGCAGCTGGGGTCTCAGCTACATTGTTCTAAGACAACTGGACTCTTTGTGGTTTCACTTACATTTTTTCGTCTCCTATGCAACAATATCCTGACTGTTCAGCAAAAAAACCCCACCATCATGGAAATGCAACTATGATAAACCCTCAGAGTGGGAGTCAAGATGAAAGCTGCTCTTTAAGCATCTCCAGCCATTACAGACTTTCAAAACACATGTTCCTTTTATTTGCTGCAACATTTGCCCTTCTTTTCCCATTCAACATTGAGACTTACGGAGCAAGTCTGAAAATCAGATGGTGCAAATCATATAGCAATATAGCTTTAAGAAGTACTTAAATGTAACGTATTTCAGCATATGTTCTTGACTCAAAGGAAATGTGCTGGATCTTTCAAAGGAGAGCTTAAAAGCTGAGGTCCTATTTGCTCCACGCAATTATAAATGTTTCTTAATGCTGCCCTGTTGGGAAAAGAAATTGCTTCCTGGTGTTTCTGGCAAAGGAACTGTATCTAAACTCACTACATCAGATGTAGCTGCATTTTAGTAGTGCTCTATGTGAAGTAGGTGGTGAAAAAAAAGGGATACTATATAAATTTATTAATTCATATTCCTCTCACTTTCATGCCACTTTTAAAGGTAACATCCATCCTTCCAGTTGTCTTTCACATGGGTTATCTCCTGTCTGGATCTGTTTCAGGCATTGCTGTTCCAAGTTCCCACCTACATGCAGTACTAAGGGCTCTGAAACTAGCAGTGCCAGCTCTCAAGAGATTCAAGATTAAATAAACTTATTAACATATAGGGGATCCCAAAGAAAAGCAGGAAACATCCCACCTCCAAAAAAGCCCCGAGATGTTTAGCAGACAAATGCAAATTACAAGAAACAGCTCCTCAGTTATTAAAGAAATATAGAAGTGACTCTCTGGACCCGAGAACCTGGGTCCACATGCCAAAACCAGACTTTACTTACCAGCTCCTACAATCAGAAACTCTGGCAGGAAGAACAGGGGCCTTGAGGATCCATGCTGCTGGGCAACAAACAATGCTGAAGTTCAGTGTTTCTAAATCATCTCCACTAAAGGGGATATGTTTGGAAAGTCACTTTACATGACATGTTTATCAAGGGAAAAAACAAATCTTCTCACTATTTACTTTTGCTCTTTCCTTTTAGGAGGATGTTTTCTGGGGTTTGGTAAAGAACAAACAGATGAGAGCTGCAAAGGGAAATAGACTGAGAGCCTTTATGTGTACATCTCATTTTCACTTGCAGCTTTGTATACACAGCTGTGACCAGAACAGAGTTTTGCTGAGCAAAGGACACACAGTTCTGCACCCACTGCCACAGCACAAGGAAGATCACATCATTACTTGTTTTGCAGTTAATGTTTGAAATAACAAATCAGTCAATTAAATGAACTTTTCTTCTGATTTCCTTTTCTTTTTGAACTGCTGTACGTATCACTCTAAAATCTTTCCATGAATACAGTGTAGCTTTGAAAGCTTTTCAGTGCTAGACAGATTAGGTTCTAATTTCAGTGTCTGAGTCAAAACGTTAACTATTCTAGATGTTAAAAGGATGCCATGAAAATACTTTCTATTATACCTATCAGGAAACAAAAAGAAAACTATACAACTACGAGGAGTCTCTGGCATAGCAGGAGTATGTGGAGATGTAGGAGTGGAGTAAGTGGTTACAATAATGTGCCTTCAGATGCTAAATAGGAAGAGAGACAAAAGAGTTTTGACTAAACAAAACTTATGCTCTGTAAAACAAGTATAATTTATTATTCATCTTTCCAGCATTTTAATTTTTGTGACTGTGAATACTGCTGGTTAACAACATAAAAAATATTAGTATTTAGTGACAATGATATATCAGCAAATGGACAGATCTGACTCAAAAATGTCCAAAAGGTGTAAGAAAAAAAAAATAATTGAATGAAGGGCTAAAATTAAAGCAGGTGAAATAGTATCTAGAATTAACAAGCAGAAAGATAAAAAAAAATTATGATTTTCTAAAAGAAGTGACAATGTTCAGCTGAGTCACAGATTTACCACAGATGAAACAGCACTAGCTGTGCATTGGAAGTCTACGATTCAGTCGCAATTCCTCCCCTGCCTGGGAATACAGAAGAATACAGCGATCTAATTATTCATGTTTGAGGCATTTTATAACAGGTTAAAAGTTGATAGGTAACGTTCAGTAATCCTTTCGTGAACTTGTCTATCACGGCCTGCAGGCATTAATGAGAACAGAAGACATGGCCTGAATGAACATCCTAGAGAATTGAGTAGTCATAAAAAGACCAAACAAAGATGATACTATCCCCAAAAATCTGAGACAGCAGTTACACTAGTACATTTGCAAGTTTCAGGTAGAAAAGATACCACCATTTTCCTATGCAGAGACTGAAAACAAACAAACAAAATCAAACCTAAAAAGCAAAGCACCGACAACCTCATTTCCCCAAAAGGGGCTAAGATCCCTTGGATAAAGAGAATGGTTACTTGTCAGGGAAAACCCAGTGATCTGTGAGACAAACTAACACAGACAGGTGAAATATGGAAGTGGCTGGAGGAACTCTGCATGATCCTCAGGTGGAAGATGATAGTATACCTTATAACCAAGCCTACGTATAAGGTTTTCTTTAAACAATTTTCTCTAGGGAGGTTTGGAGCACCTAGCACTGGTACCTCAGAGAGAACAGAAGTGCAGGAATTAAGTTTCGGTCAGACCAAGAAGGTTCTAACTCAGGCAAAGGGATTGCAACATCAAGAATCCATCATCCAACAGGAAAAACCATAATTACTCTACCCTGCATCAGGTTTGAGACCAAAGAAGAACAACCCCTACTATTACACAAGGGAAGTTCAGCAGTTCAGCCGGTCGAGTAGCTGTGACACTGCTTACTTCTCACTCTGCACCTGGCCATGCTGGTGTGTGGCATGCAGCAGAGGTCTTCCCATTTCTTAAGATGATGAATTGCAGTGCTGAATGTGCAATTTTGCCTTTCTTGCTCTGAACATTAGCTAGAGCCGAAGTAGAACCTATAAGGCATCATCCTCTTCTCTTAAATTATGTCCCCCAGCCTTTTCAGTTTCAAAGCATAAAGCCTTGGGTCAAGAGACACTCTTCTGTCACAGAAGGCCATCAGAATACCTAATGTAATCAGAGAGCCAGAGATATGCTCCTGCCCATTCGGTACAGAACGTCCACGGGACAGAGTCGTGCATTTAGTCAGCTACCCAACACTAGCTACATCGTCAGTTACGAGTCTGGTCTCAAAATAATGTTGAATATTTTCCTCATTAACTTGGCTGGGTAGATTATCGCTGAAAGCCTAATTGTGCGTTATTGCTAACTGAACGGATGAGAAACAACTGAATAGAATCCCCAATGAAGAGATCTGAGAGCACTGGGAAGCAGACAGTCACTAGTGTTCTAAACAAAACCTCTCTTTATTAAACTGATGAATGTTTAAATTTTCAAAATATAAGGACATATGTGTTTCTATTTCTAGGGTTTTCCTTGTCTGTTCCAAGACAGATCGTCCTGTGAAATTGGAGCTCGGCATCAGCTGTACAGAAGGAAGGTCTTTAAGTGATAGTACATGATATCGCATTTAACAGCATTCCTGTGCCAGTCTGCATAATGAGTAGGGGATGAAAAGCAACCGTTTTTCTTCATGTACAGCTCAGTGAGGACAGTTCCAAGCCTGCCACACAAAACTTCTTTAATAATGCAATCCAGTGCCTTTGATTTGAGGAACACGCAAAAGAATAAACAACCTATTAATCTAAATTTTCTCATTTGCCTGAAAGTACAAAGCGGCAACGAACAAACCTCTTGGCTACATTAAGTGTACTGAAATGCAAAACTGCTTCTTTTCTCACCCTACAGTTACTCAGGAAAAAAGGAGGGGGGAGAAGAGGGAAACGAGAGAATAGGCAAGGGAAGCAGAAATGGTTTTAATATAAATTGCTCAGTCAAAACGTAGGGCACAATGAATTCCGAAGAAGGCTTTTAAGTATTGCCACACGAAGGCACTTTAATACAAGTGGATTTGCTCAGAAGATGAGTGCAAGAGATAGCATTACTTACTAAAGAGCAAGAATCCTCAGGCTAACCAGCTCTCAATTGAGACGGTACTGCCAAGACGAAGGAACCACTGGTAGCAGCTTGATTAATGTTTTCAGTGGTTGTGTTTGTTTTGGGAAGCTTCAATACAAAATACAGGTGAACACCTTGATTAATGTTAGTCTCCCGACTGTTTGCAGTTGTGTGCTTTGCTCTGTTATTCTAATGTACCTGCAAGTCAGCAGAGGTGCTTTCATTATCCATCCACGAATTTTAACATCTGGAACAGAATTATTCTAGAAGCACCGTCAGTCTGACTCAGAGTGAGCCTGCTGTGCCTGAGCACTGCGAGTGTGGTTGGAGGATATGTTTAGGCATTTGGCTAAACAGTTTTGGCAAACATTCTCAGTTCCCCTACAGCCTTTTTCACAGCTTGAGAAGGGCAAAGAGATATTAAAGTTGCTTGTCAAAGCAGCTTCACTATATCTATGGCTTGGGTAAAACACACACAGTTTCAGTCAACTCTTCTCTGTACGTATAGCAAATTATAACATATATCAGAAAGTTAGGGAAAAGAAAAAAGCTGCTTCATTGGCTGTAACATAAGTAAGCTTTTGGAAAAATTGGAAAAAATATTCTGACAAACTGAGAAAAGGGTAGGACCTATACCACAGAAGGTTTTGCTAATATCTGTGGGTTAAGCATCCATTTTGTACTGAAAGTTCAGGAAGAGGCTCAAAATACCTGCAACCAGGGTATTTTCAGTAAAATGTTATTTGAGCCAATATACTAGTCATCTTTCAGCTTTGGCTTCCACTCCTCAGCACGCAAAGCCAGACAAGACAAATTTAGCAAGCTGTTGATAGCTTATGCTACAGTTGTAAACAAGAGATCTGAAGTTATGTATAAATTGTTTTCTGAGAAAGAGAAGTTTTATGGTGCTAAGAGCAAGTTTGGCCTGCTGGGCCCTTTGTAACACCACCAAGCAAAGCTGTAATACAAACACAGATTTTATACTGGGTAATCTACTGAAAACCACAGTCTTACTCTCCTCCCTACCTTTCATTCCCATCTTCTGCATTAGGCCAGCACAGCTGCCCGTACCATTGTGAATGAGACAAGAAATTGATTAAAGTGAAAAGTAACTTCTTTTTTCCAAGTTATTTTTTGTTTGGATCAGCTCTGTGCCATCTTCACTACACAGCCAACTGCACCCCCACAAAGAAAGAGAAAAAAATTAGGAGCAGAGAGCAGGCCAAAGACGACTCCTTCCCTCACCAGTGCCAACCTACAAGTGCTTATCTAGCCACAGACTCAGTTGTCTTCCTTGAGAAGAAGCAATTTCCTTGCAGGCCACCTTGTAGAACAGCTGGCCATAGGACTCCCAGTAAAAGTCTCTTCTTATTTCTCCGAAGTCTAAAACAATGCGTTACCTTCGCAGAATGCAATCCACAAAATGTCTCTACCTCCATAGCAAACAGGACAGAGTGACCGGCAATATTTTACAAATGATAGTACCTGTGATTAGAAAATGCAAATGAAATCCACAATTTTCATGATTTAAAAAAAAAAAAAAAAGTCAACCCTAGTGAAAAACCAGGAAATTAATCTCTTGGAGAGTAAGTTTAACTATCTCCTGCATCATGCAATTCTAAATCATTAAGGAAATAGCTTATGGTTATTAAAGCTAGGGAATTAAAGGGATAAATCATTCTGAATTTATCTACTGAAGAATCTCTTATAGGAGTGAAATCTTGAATTAAAGTTAGTGAGCAAGTGCCAGGTGCCTCCAATTATATCCTCCAGTAGCCACCATCTGAAGAAATTTAGGGTCATCTTAATTAAGGACAAATGAATCTTTAACCAGTTACTTTAGTACTCAGCAATGGCGTATGAGCCTCTGTTGTGTAGCATTCAGAGGCTGCATTTTAAACCTTTTTATTAAACAAGATAGGAACATCCCTTGCTCTGGGCAAAAAAGTCATTAGATGCAGCTAGTTCCACCCTGTCTCTCTTATGCATTTGTATTTGACTTGGAAAGGTGCGTCTCCTTCAAAAGTGCCATGTCTGCCTTAAGGTTTTTCCAACCAAGTCAATTTTCTTTCCTAGTAAATGGGAGCACCTACTCTTTTGAAGTTTTGTTTTTTCTTTTTTTTTTTTTTTAAAGAGTTAGTCATGATTATCAGGTGGTTGAAAGTGTAATAATTAATTTTTAAATCACCAGATTAAAATTCTTTGCAGAGAGCAGGTTATTAATAGCTGAAGAGTTCAAAATTCTGAAAATCCACCCACACTTGGGCTGTCATGCCAACATAAGGCATATTTTGCCTTTGCTGTCAGTTTCTATCGCTACTTAGAAGATTTACCATTCAACTTCATGAACAGCAAACAGCATTACAACAAACCGCTCTGACTTGAGTAAACTGAAAGGCTTACTTTTTGGATCTTCACAGTTTAAAAATATATTTTTCCACTCAATGGAAGGATGAGCACGGATCAATCCATCTATATATAATAACTTTAACTTTTAGAAACTTTACAGCATTGCCTAAGCACTGAAATTTTCATCTTGTATTACAATTTCCCATTTCAAAGTGAAAATTTCTCTGTTTATGTCTTCAGATGTTTTGTAAGTCATACAGAGAATATAGCAAGGCTTTGTCCAAGCTGATACCTAATTTCATGCACAGCTTGTAAAATGAAGAAAAATTACCTGCTATGGAATTTGTCCAGCACATGGAATAGGAATGCAGTTAGTATTACTCAATTATTTCAGTTGTATAAGATTTTGTTTATCTCAAACCAAAAAAAGGAAAAGTCACTGAAAAACATGAGAGTAATCCAGCATTATGCTTGTATGGCTAAGCCTTGTAAATGTCAGAAAACACTAAAATTAGGAATGTGCAGAAAACTTTATCTACCTCAAGTCTGTATAAGTTACATCATCATTTCCTCCATTATGCAAACACTATTGTTAAGTATTATAATATTATAGCATTTTTCCTAGTTTCTTCATAATATCTATCATTCTTGCATACTTCATACAAATTTCATTGTCACGGTGCTGCCAAATATCTTTTTTGACAGATTTTTTGTATTATTCTTTATTTGGATGGCGTGTCACATATTTTCCTTTCCAAAAGGCACACAGCCTACCCAGGATAATAGGAGAGATTAAGGGCCCTGCCAAAAACCTGACAATATTTTAACTACCTTTCTGATATATTTCAACTGGAAGATTCAAGTAAAACTCATCTAGTATTAGTATAGATTTCTTTCATAGACTCCTAAGCAGTATAAAAACAAATAATACAATGTAAAATAGAGTCTGCTGACAGCAGTGAATAATAGTGAAAAGCCAGGAATTTGCAGAAAACTGGAAAGACAAACAAAATGAAAGGTTAAAAAAAAAAATCAGGGGACAAAACCACAAAGATAATGATATGCATATCTGGAGAGAAGTGTAGTAATGATAGTCCTCTTGACTTTTTGCTCCATGGGGGGAAAAATAAAGTAGTGTTCAGAAAAAGCACGTGCTGTGTTTAACATAATACGTGTCATCCTTCTTTTCCTGCATAATCCAAAACATTTTCCATTTCAGTGATAATTTGGGAAGACGTCAGTAGTGGAGTGGTACTTAACATATTAAAAAATTAAAAGCACATGTTCATAATTTCTGTAAGAATTGTGAAGAGGGATGGCTGACAAGCTCTCAGCACTGCTGAGAATTGATTTTCGAATTCTGAAACACCTGGGAAATTTTGTAGGACTAGAAAAAAGCTGAAGTCACATTAGCACTTAAAAATTATAAGGTTATAAGGCTTACTCTGACTGAAGTGGCTACCCAACAAGAGCACGCAGTATGCCAATGAGTGCAAGGATGGCATTGAAATAGGGCCTAAAGTGCTGCCATCAATTGAGATGGCCTAGGCATCTGTACCATGGTCAGCTTGATAGCACTCCCAAACAAAATATCCAAACAGGAAACAATGGAATCCATTGGCTAATTACTAATAGCTATCAACCATGAAAAAACATTTCTTGGCAAATTAAATAATGTTTTCAAATGGGAACACAAGTCTAGATGTAAAAAAGCATCAAATAACAGTCAAGCTTTGAGAGATACTACACTTGATACTGAACAGTGCTGTGATTAAAAATTTGAATGATTCAAAACAACCACCAAACACGTTAACAGGATGTTACATCTCAAAATGAGGATAAGGAATCACAACTTAGAAGGTGTATTTCTCTTGGGATCTCCAAGAATACCCCCTTATTTCTACATTCTGAAGAAATTTTTCAATGAATGGCCTAGAAAAGAACAAGAATTAATGATAATGACTCAATATCCAAGTGGAAACCAGTGGTGAGTGGCACTCCTCAGGGGTTGGTACTGGGACCAGTGCTGTTTAACATCTTTCTTGGTGACATGGACAGTGGAATTGAGTGCACTCTCAGCAAGTTTGCCCACGACACCAAGCTGTGCGGTGCGGTCAACATGCTGGAGGAAAGGGATGCCATCCAGAGGGACCTGGACAGGCTTGAGAAGTGGGCCTGCATGACCCTCATGAAGTTCAACCAGGCCAAGTACAAGGTCCTGAACCTGGGACACCGCAATTCCAAGCACAAATACAGGTTGAGCAGAGAGCAGCCCCAGGGAGAAGGACTTGGGGGTGCTGGTGGATGAGAAGCTCAACATGAGCTGGCAATGTGTGCTCGCAGGGCAGGAAGCCAACTGTATCCTGGGTGGCATCAAAAGCAGCCTGGCCAGCAGGTCGAGGGAGGTGCCTCTCTCCCTCTGCTCCACTCTGGTGAGACCCCACCTGGAGTACTATATCCATCTCTGGAGCCCTCAGCACAGGAAGGGCCTGGACCTGTTGGAACGGGTCCAGGAGGGCAACGAAGATGATCAGAGGGTTGGAGCACATCTCGTATGAGGACAGGCTGAGAGAGTGGGGGTTGCTCAGCCTGGAGAAGGCGAGGTTCCAGGAAGGCCTTCCAGTACCTGAAGAGGGCCTACAGGAGGGATGGGGAGGGACTCTTTATCACGAGGGGGATGAGAGATAATGGTTTTAAATTGAAGGAGGATAGGTTTAAATTCGATATCAGGAAAAAATTCTTTACTGTGAGGGCAGTGAGACACTGGAACAGGTTGCCCAGAGAAACTGTGGGTGCCCCATCCCTGGAAGTGTTCAAGACCAGGCTGGATGGGGCTTTGAGCAACCTGGTCTGGTGGGAGGTGTCCCTGCCCATGGTGGGGGGGTTGGAACTAGACGATCTTGAAGGTCCCTTCCAACCCAAACCATTCTATAACATTTGTGAGCTATATAGAAACTGAGGAAACACTCAAAATTGAAAAGGAATGAGTAGTAACATGCTTACAGTATCCTCCTATGTGAAACACTATACCTAGAATCAAAGAATGCAAAGAGCTCCACCTGGGTAAACAGTTTCTATGAAGAGAAGGGGAGAAGAGGGTGACCACAAATGCTCAGAATAATGTAATCAGGAGAATAATATAGTCCTCAGATGAGTAAACACAGCAACGTCAAGTAGAGAGGCTGTTACCGGCATTTGACCAATATGAAATACCCACAGTTCAGGAACGATGGTGAGAATTTAGAAGGAGTCAGAAGTGCTGCAAGAATGATCACGTGCTTACAAAACATGCCTCACAGACAGAGGCTCAAGGTGATAATTTATTTAGCTTATCGAAAAGAACGATAAGAAATTGATTCAAATATTTAAAAGAACATCATTTTCAAACTTTAAAAAAAATATTTTTTAAGGTGAAGGTAATCACACTGTTAAAGACTCTCACAAGTTGAGAGTGTAGTCGTGCGTTCAGGATTCTGATTTTACCAGACCCTAATGATAATTTTCAGTTGAAAATCAAGTATGTCTTAATAAAGTATGACCTTCAACAATACAAAAGTTATAAAATAAACAACCTTCCTCCCCTGTCAGGACAGTTTATTTCTCACCTGGCCCTTCTATCATCACAGGCAGTCTTCACAAGCAACGGTTTTCGCAGCAGCATGGAGCATGCACAAGGGCCACCCTACTGCAGAACCGCTCCACATGGGTCAGGCTTCCTGCCTGCGTGCTAAAGCATGTGGGAGCAGCCCAGGAAGGTGTTGGAGAGCAGGCTATTTCTAGCAGCCCTCCTTCCCATGAAAGCTGGGTGCTTCATGGGGACCGGGCTGCAGGCCAGCCTAATTGCTCTGGCAGCGCCGACAGCTGACTGCTTCCTCCTGCTCTTTTTCCCAGGGGCCCTTCGGCCCCTTCAGGCTCACATGACTTAATCAAACCTGAATGCCCTTCTGGAAGATATGCAAATTATTTTTCAGTCGGACAAAAGTGTTTTGGCTCAATACTGGTGTTACTAAGTGAAGTTTAATGATGTGCTATACAGGTCAGACTACATGGCCCCACGGTACTTTCTGGCTATAAACTCAGCAAGTGTATTACTCTCTAAAGGTTTTAAACCAAAGTATTAGTATATTATGCTACATGATCTAGTAAGACTGGCCCAAGTTTTGACCTATATATTATGGACACATTTGTCAACAGCGGGATTTTTGCATTTATAAAGTGCCAGGTGGTTTGAGCGTGGCCATGGTGGCAGAGCACCACACTCCACATCCCACCTCTCGTGTGACCTCGCACTGGCGCTTTTCAATGGGTTATGCCAGCAGAAAACTAACTCAACCAGCAGAAGTACTCAATAGTTTTCTGCCAGTTTAGCATGCCGAGACAGATCAGCACAAGATCAGACAAGTGCTGGAGTTGCCATAAGAAGGATGTGAGAAGGCAGTATCTCACTAGCCAGCAATTAGATCGGGTTATGCTGACATAGAACTGCAGCTTTAATTAAGGCATTAGTAAACTCTCAGATGCATTCAATTCAGAGAATACAACAGCTTCAGTTTCTAATTTATCTTAGGCATATGACCAGAATAGGGCTCTTTTTCCTGTCTAGCTCTTAGCACAAGAAACTGTATCACTAGGATACCCTTCTCTTAAGTACTCAGCTGGAGCTTTTTCCATTGCAAAGTAGGATAAACAACTATGAATGTTTCACAGCCACGTGAAGCGCAGTAGTCTGGTTTTAAAGCCATTTAAAAACTGATTTTGAAGAAAGATGAATGAGGTTCAAGAAAAAGCAAGTGCAAGGTCCTGCACCTGGGGAGGAAGAATGCTAAGCANGAGCACTGGAACAGGCTGCCCAGGGAGGGTGTGGAGTCCCCTTCACTGGAGACTTTCAAGACCTGTCTGGATGCAGCCCTGAGTGATGTGCTCTGGGCAATCCTGCTTTAGCAGGGGAGTTGGACTGGATGATCTCTAGAGGTCCCTTCCAACTCTGAAGATTCTGTGATTCCGTGACATTGCTTTCAAAGCAATGAAAGTACAATGTCCAAAAGAACAGGTTTCCACTTGCAGTATTCCATCTTGCCCTGGGCAAGCCATTCACACTGCATGGTGGAACAGTCCTGCATATTCCCTTTATTTATATTAAAGATACAACGTGGGATCACAAAATGCATTACAGGCGACAATGTTTAACTGAATATTGGACAACTTTACAGGACACACACATGTACTTTCTCAGTTCTCTTTCACCTGTTAATATCAACTCAAAAAACCAAAGACACTAGAGGTAATAATAAGATAAGGATAGTATCAGTTGTTCTAGTTACAGTAAGGCTTCTGGGGTAAAGTAGCAAGCATTTCACTGGGTGCAGGGATCAGCTCTTTTTAAACAATAATGGTATCTCTACCTTATCCAGCCAGCTGCGTGTCCTTGTATACATTACTAGAACTAACACAGAGAACTCCACATAATTTGTTGTTTATTTACAACCACTCTTCTCACATGCTAATGAGTGACACCAGCTCTTCAGAGGGAGAATTTGCTTTTCTTGCCAATGCACCCTTGGCAGACTCTGCCCTTGAAATAGAAGATTTCAGGGAGGGACTGAAGCCAACAAGAGGGAATGCAAGGGAGGACAGTATGATATGAGAAGAATGCCTGCAATTTTGCAGGGAGAAGACCCAGCTGCCAGTTATTCAGACGTTTCAGCTCACACACAGATACTAAGCTGTTCCCTCAACAAAAGGTACGCACTTAGAGACTCGGCTGCCAGAAAATGCCAGGGAACAGGTGCTACCCTGTGCTCTAACCTGCTTACATATTTAGAATTGAAGACGCCTGCTTTAAGAAATAATGCAATATACCACGCTTCCTCCCACCCCCTAAACCACGGAAAACACCTCCAGTAGAACACGGGCATCTCCATGCTAGACAAAGCCTCCACAGGTAATGTAGTTACTGAGCTGCTTCTTCAAACTGCTGTGGTTGGGACTTTGCTTCTCAACAAGCAAAAACTTAAAATCTTTTGGAATTTTGAAACTCCTCCAAAACTAATGAAGTCATTTGCCTCCCTTTTGTTGTCTTCCAAGCCCCTATCAACCCATAATGGTGCTTTTGGCCCTTTCCAAATCACTTGACACTACTTGGAAACAAGGGGATTGCATGCTGTGGTTTTTTTAGAATGTATCTGTTCAGTGCATCCAAAGCATGCAATAAAGTGCATACACAACTGAGTTTAAATGCAATTGAACTATTCTGATGTTTTAGTGATCCCAAGACTTATTTTGGCATTCAAACACGGCAGTCGCATGCTAAAACTGTAAAAGAAGAGAACCAAAGGATGGAAGTAACGTACAGATCAGGCTAAAACTGCAGGAAATAGCGTCTCTCCTGTACACTACCACAACTGGAAACAAATATTATAGTTACACAGGCAGAAATGAGAGAACAAATTCTGCAACAAATTCCAAAGCTGCTAAGCATTTAAGATATTAACTCCAGTGGAACCTGGTGTAGTTCAGTTAAAGCCCAAACTGGATTTTGCAGAAAGTCACGCAGATGACTTCCAGCTCACCTTATTCAGCTAATTGAGTCTGATCCACTGCAAGATTGAAGGGAAGTATGTGTATGCACTGTTCATCTTCTGGTGCTTTTAGGAGAAAGAACTGGGGGTTGGGAGCTTGTTCATATTGATAGCCCACGCAAAATCCAGTTTGTGAAGCACTACACAAGGACTTCCCCCC
>VXBO01013317.1:223722-276559 GCA_013400135.1 Rhinoptilus africanus | reverse complement strand
CCCCCAATTTATTCATTTTAATTTTGGCATTATGAATTAGTCAATAACGTTTACTGCCACTTATGCCCAAGCTTCCTCACTTTCTGCTACACTCGTCTTTATAATGAACAAGGTAATTATATTTTAGACATCCATCAAAAGCTACTTAACCTAGTCTGGTAGGCGGAGTGGAGTTGTAATTAAAATTAGTTTTAATTTATAACTATCACGGTAAGGAGAGGTAGAGTACGTAGGGTAAAAATAAATGAATGATATTTTTAAGAATTATTCATCAGAATCACATTTGTATTTTGCTGCCTGCTTTTATATTAAGGTACACAGGCACTAGGACTGCAGACAGGTAAAAAATTTCATACAAATACGTTTTTTTCTTTTAAAAAATTAGCCAAGAATTGCAAATGATCACATTTATAGTTCTAATAAGAATAAGCTGAAACACACATAGCATTCAATAGAACAGAAGAGTGCATATTTCATCAGGTAGATTTCAATTTGTACATTGAAGGTGGAATATCAGTTTGTATATCTTTGGTAGCAAACTTGACCATTTCTTAGCACCACCTGATCCTGTCATGGTTCACTGCTTTTTCACTTTGCCAAATCAATTGTTTGAGGGGTTGTGTTACAAATCTGATTACTGAAGTGATTGAGTTAAAAATAATCTTAAAAAAAAATTCAGTACAGTAGTGAAAGGATAGAAGGAGAACACTGTACTGAGTAGGTCGGGATAATCCCTCAGTTAGCAAAGGGAAGATAAATACTTGTGCAGAAAACCCAGCAGCCTACATGCTCCTGTAGTTGCATTCGAAGTCACAAGTTCTGCATTGTATTCCAATTACAGCAGATGGGAACCAGTGTCAGAGGATAAACCTATGGTATTTTCTGCAAGTTGTTTACACTTACAATTATTTCTAAGTCTTGTTGCTTGTACTTATTTGATTTTGTTTCTCCTCAAAATCATCACTGAAGGCAGCTAGAATGCTAACTTTCCTTTAGGACTGAAGGATTATAATATCTGTCATATCTGAATTTACCTTGAAACCATTTGAAGTTTAAAGATATCTGAACAAGGTTCCTAAAGAGTAGAAAAGTCCCTCCTAGATACCTCAGTAACTTTAGAACTCAGTGCTTGGAAGAAAACTCTCTTGATATTTTCTTTAAATCATATCTTCTCCAGAGGCATCAGCTATTTCACCTTGGATTTATTTATTTTTGCTTGTATTTACTCAAAAAGCTACTATAGTCTGAAACCAAGATTTTAGAATAACTTCTGGCTATAACTTGAACAATGATGTTCCACATGGACTGAGTTGTAAGGAATATGTTGGATGACACAGTTAAACACCTGATGATTCATGCTCCTCTACAATTAATTTCTACTACACTCTGGTTTCAAATTGACGCTTGCTCTGTAACTTTAGGAGTTACATAAATTCTGATTGCTATGTTGCCTGCAAAGGCTCTTACAAGTCAAATAAATAATTTTCTAAGGAGAGCTAACTTAGTACCAAGCAAATATCCAGTGTTTTGAGGCTGCTTAAAATATTAGTTTAACTTAACACTTACCTAAGCCTCTTCTCAAAATACCTCAGGGCCATTCCTTAGAAGTGACTGAATACCGAGGTCTGTGACCTGCAGAGTAGTCATAAGAGAGTAAAACCTACAATTCTTTACTACCTATATCCACGTTATATAAAAAATGCTCAAAAAAGAAAAGGCAATTAAGAAGATGGATTTGCTTGTACAATGTCACTTTGCACAATCTAAGTTCTTATGTTTTTAATATGTTCCATTTGTAACAATCAGAAATAGAATACAAATATCCACAAATTAAGTATCAGAAGTATTTGACCAACACCTAATTTTTTATTAAACTTTTAGCAAATGGTCAAATACAAAGAGAGTAAGAAAAGTGTCAAGGCAAAGCAACAGATTTTAACTATCATCTCGCTCAAATCAATGATCCACCTCACCTCTGCTGGAACTATGCTAGCTTTAAAAGAGTTCAATATGATTGCGTACATTGGGTGTGACAATCTTCTGCAACCAAACCACAACAAACAGGGCCATCACCTTCATATTTCCTCTCTGCAGGTTTTGTTATTTTTCACATTAATAGATACAGCTCTTGAATCCAGTTCTGTCATAAAGTCCTTCCTTCCTTCCTAAAGTCTTTCCTTTCCTTCCTGATTTTAATATCATCTAAAGAATAGTCAAAAGGCAGAAAAATTCCCATAGGAAAAAACTTCTGAGTCTGAATTGGGGAATGGCCAGAGGGGAGAGAGGGAGAAGAAAGACCGATATTAAAGGGCTTTTTATATTAAAGTTTTTAAATTTCATATGCTTATACTGTTTTACTCACTTTTTTATACATTTAAAGAAGAATTAAATTACTTGAATGGAAAGAAGCTGCAAGGAAGTTTACATGCATCTGTCTAAAATTAACTGTTTACCACTAGAAAAAAGTGAGAGTTCATTAAGGCCTCGATTCTGTGAAATTTGATCTATACAGATAACTAAGCACTCTCAGTTTTACCTATCCAGACAAAACTTGTACATCCAAAGACCACTTAATTTAATCCAACAAGCGGAACTCCAGGTTATAAATGGGAAAATGAAGGTACATAGAGATTAAGTGATTTGTCCAAGACACAGATTAACAGGATTAGGATTCAGGAGTTGCCAGTTTGAATTTCTTTGCTTGTCCCACATTTGCTCCAGCAGACTAAGTACAACAAGGAGAGCAGAGAAGGGAGGAAAATGCTTACATCTTCCACTTGGCATCAATAAAAAAATGCCCAAACCTTATTCAGTTATCATCTATTTGCCTGTAGGTTCACTTTACATACACCTAAAGCATGCCTATTATCAGCAATAATATTTTGGTTACACATGAGCTAATCTAATTTATTTGAAATCAGTGTAAGACTTTATAAAACAAAGTTCCAGACTCCGTGTGTGCATGTGAGAGTGCGTAGAGGGATGCAGCAGATACATTTTTCTAACAGCAAAAGCCAAAAGAAGGCATGGACAAAGCTTTCAGTAGCTGTATTCTTTAAAAATCTGCTTCCCTTAGTAAACATGTTTAATTGCTGCATCTGCTAAAGCTGGCAGTGTTTATTTTCTAAGAAACAGATAAATAATATTTCACTAGATTTTTTTCCCTTTAATATTAGTTCTTCAAGATGACTTAGCTAGGATTCAAAGGAAACACTTCAAGAGATTACAAATTTGATTCCAGTGACTGTTGATTTGTTTCTTAACTCCTCTAGTCTAATAAGGTTTAATACGGTATCCCCTTTCCTTTGCTTTGCTTAGGGGATACTTTAGATACAAAAGTTGTGGAAGATTTATGCGGGAAGAAAAGCATCATGGAATCAAACACTTTCCTAAAAGGTTTATTCATGAGCATTACAGAATACTGAGTGACAAACTAAAATGAAATAACACGGCATCATTAGAAAGACACATTTTGCCGAGGGTTTAACCTAGTCCTCTGAAAAACAGCACATGTTTGAAATACAGAGTGGAAGGGTAATTTCTATGCTGCTTAACTTCAGGGACCAAGCATAGGTCCTCAATGAAAAAGCTGCTCTACCTAAACTCCTAATATAATCAATACAGAGAAAGGTTACCACATAGCGATTCATGGCCAGGATCCCAGCTGAACTGTTGGAAACTGCCCTATGGATCAGACTTTCTCCGCTGACTATCAAAGAAGCCAATGAAAACTACATTTCTGGTTTTGGCATTAAACTTGTACACTCATAAGACACGATGGACACAAGGTGCAACAAGGGGCAAGCTCCAGCAGGTATTCTTTAGCTTTGGCTTTAGCTACACCAGTGCACATACTCAACTTTCCCTTGCAGCAGCCTCGTTACAGCAAATGTCAAAATTCTACTTTGCTGGATTTGAGATCCAAAGTTCAGCTTTTAAGCCTGAATTTTCAGATAAATAGCAAGGCGCAACATAGCCAGATCAGGTTCTAGGCTTCTACATTTCATTACTTAAATAAAAGAACTCAGAAGATGGCCCTTCACAGAACAGATGCATTTAGGAAAGCTTTCACTAGACATTATGTGCAACTTGCCTAGCAGACTCGACTTAAGGGTATAATAGATATATTATATACAGTATAATATTTTATAAGGTGGTCCCTTGAAGAACAACATGCTGGAGCAAGACTCTGCTAGTTAGTACTCTTAAGCTATGGGAAAACAACAAAAGACTGCAACCTCTATATAAAAGGGAAATACTCTGAATTTACAATGAGGGAAGATGAATAAAGAAGATACTCCAGCATATAAAGTAGTTTCTATTTTGAGCTCCTTCAAAAGGGAAAAACCTCTTGCCAATTTTACATTAGAAGCCAGCAAATTCTATGCACAGAGATTGGCTTTCTAAAGTAATACAGTTACCAGCTAAATATGAGCCAAGGTACTTTCAGAGAGGGTATACATTTACTAAGGCACACACATGAAATTACCTCCCTTCTCCGCACCCCCTAAGAGGGAAGAATTGTGGTGAAAGTGGTACTGAGCATGTGGTTCTAAAATAGAAATGATGAACATGATGATGTTAACTAATCTGACTTCTATCTTGCTCTAAAGACTTTGTCTAGAAAAGCAAGTATTGAAGGGGCTTATAACGTCCAACTTGAACTAAAAATACATCCTACATCACCCCATGTAGGTCATGCACAGTGATGTACTATTCTGAGTAAGGCAATGATTACTCTCAAAACTTTTAAAAAGAAAAAAAAAAAGACAAGTTCTTACGAACAATTTATCTAAATGATATTGCTCTATACTAACATATGTGTGTTTTCCTTCTTGTCTCATGGTAAAAGCAGCAGAAAACCCCACAATTTTAGCATAAAATCGAATTCATAATATCAAAAGGCCAGACATCTTGATTTTACCTCTGACTTGGTGAACTTCAGCTAGTCACTTCATTTCTATCTCAATTTCTGCAACTGTAAAGTGAAAATAGTATTGGCAAGATTTGGGGGAAGCTTCATTCCTTAATATCTGTAAAATACCTGGAGATTCTCAGACAGCAGGTACAGAAAAGTGTCATCATTAACAACCACTCTGAAATCAAGACATCACATTTGAAGTTCTCTCCAACACAGAAGAAAACCATGAAACACTTCTCAATGCCTTAAGGACAATTACACTTGCTCAGTCATTTCAAGGGTTTGATAAAAGAAATTTCCAATCCGAGTAGATAGAAAAAATTAAAATCATTTCAGGAAGAAGCTTCCTGAAGCTTAATTGTTCAGTATCCTAATTATGTTGACTAGTTGCTTTGCGATGTAACTTTGCACAGCACAGCAATTCCTCTGCCACTGCTAGTAGAAATGAAGAAATATCTATTAGCAGCATGGAGAGCACGGATGAGAAAGAGGAAATACAGGAAAAGCCGTGCTTCTGACATTAGACAGTGATGCAGAGACAGCTTCACACCAAATGCACCAAGAGCTTGACTTCCTTTCAGATATTGCGCAAGTTACTCTGGGAATTATAAGGGAAATCTGACTGAAGGTAGATGAGAACTTTGAATATGCAATAACTTCAGCAGAAAGAGCAGGGAGAAAAGCAGCAACAGATAACAAGATACCAGGGCTAGAAGGCAACAAATATTTGAGAAAGAGATTATCAAAATTTGTACTTTCCAACAGAAAAAAAAATCATTTATTTTTCTAACATTTGGTTTCCTTTCAGTTTATTATGTGCTCCATGTATTCTTCAGCCCCCTTCACACTACTGCTTCTTCTCTTAGGCAACAACAGGTTATTTTCTCCATTACAAATAATATACAAGTTCTACTGGGAAATCACAGCGGTTTATTAAATCAGCTGATGTAAATTTTGACTGCTTCCGGGACTAGACCTTAATGCAGGAAAACCTCAGAGAAGACAAGATTTGACAAGTATCTCTGTGAGCACTAGAACTAGCAAAGCTTTTATCTGACAGATTTGTGGGGTTTGG
Organism: Rhinoptilus africanus; assembly: GCA_013400135.1. Classification (NCBI taxonomy): domain Eukaryota; kingdom Metazoa; phylum Chordata; class Aves; order Charadriiformes; family Glareolidae; genus Rhinoptilus; species Rhinoptilus africanus. Next base: position 270,563 of record VXBO01013317.1, on the reverse strand, counting down.
CTAACTGACACTGTAGTCTAGGAAGGTGTGAACTTCTATGGAAGTTTTTCCTGTGCCTGAAGCATTTCTAAGGTCTTGGTCTTTACACCTGAAAAACCATTTCATGAAGCTTTCAGGAATTGATCTACCTGGCAAAAAGCAGCACCACAGCCCTGGATTTCAGGAGAGCAGAATTTGATCTCTTCAGAGATATCCCATGGGATATGGCTGTAGAGAGAAAAAGGGCTCTAGAAGAGCTCATTGATACTCAACTATATCCTCCTCCAAGCTCAAGAAAGGTCCATTGTGCCAACAGAGGTGAGGTGATGAGATTCATGCTTAGTAAGAGCATGGTATGCAAATCACTCTCAGTTCAGTTTACGAAGGAAGGTATCAGACTGCACATTATCAGAATCACGTCCCTGCGACAAATTCAAAGTGGATCAAGCTTAACTTATAAATATTACTGACTACATTTCATAACTCATTTGCAGATTACAGGTTTTCCATAGTACTACCTTATCCTCATTTCACAAAGTAGTAGTAGCGTATCAAAGTACTAATCATGCATGCAGATTACTTCTACTGATACTCATCTAGGATTCTTGAAATGTGCATAACAGAGCATAAACCAACAAACCTTTTAATCGTATACAACACCTTTATTCGTGATCATACCGATTCAAACTAGACTTACAGGCGTTTATTGAGGTAAGGCAACTTTAAAGTGATGTAAGAACTTCTACACCTAAGCACAGCTGTACTGTTTTGCAAAACTAATTTAACATCACACCTTTAGTCAAACATGGACCTACTGAATGGCACCAAGGCCTCAAAACAAAGTAGAGAGGAGGGACTTCCTGGGAGATGATGAGTTTATAGGCACCAATTATCTTGCCTAACAAGAAAAGGTTTGCTGGAAGAGTTCGGTGACATAGTTACAGAAACAGAAATCCAGCTCATGTCAGTCCTTTTAATGCCATAGGGAAAAATCAGTTCCTCAAAAGAAATGAATGGCACTCCCAAGCTCATTTTACTAGAATAATTTAAAGTTTTTCTGAGTATAACTAATAGATGGAGTGGAAAATTAGGGGGTGAGAGATTGCAGTTGTCCGTATTACACAATCAACAATCAGACAAAAAACCTGTAGATATAGGTCAGGCCTGCTTGACCCAATAGGAGACGTAGACTAGAGTCAGTAGCACATTATGTAAATCAATCAGGTTAATTTAGGAAGGCTAGGAAGTGAATTTGTGGTGATGGAAACTATGAATAACAAGACCACCAGAGAGAAAAGCTATAAGAAGCAGCTGGGATGATAAAGAGACAAAGACAATCATTCAGCTGGATAACAGTACTTAAAAAAAGACAGACATTAAAAAAGGTAGCTATCTCTTCACTTATCATGACATCTCCTAGCACCTAGGCTTTGAAGGATTAATTGCATGCGCGTAGAGGAGGGTCCTCACTCTTCTGTTCACACTGAACCAGAACACACATTCTCTCTTCTTAGTGTTCTTCCTCAGTTTGCATCTGCACTGCTCACAGTAGCTCAATACAGAGATGACAGAGTTTATTCCGCAGCAATGAGCTACACAGACCCACCATAACAACACTCCCCATATATTAACTGACCTGCTGAGACAGATCAACTAGTCTCAGGGTGCTGTCAAAGAAATATAGCTGTGCATCTTCCAGGTCCCAAGATGATATCTTGAGATAGTGCTGAATTGTACCAGATGGAGATAACCCTAAGCTTAGACTGTCTATATAAACATGAGTGTTACACAGCACAGGCGCACACGTAAAGCCATCAGCATGGAGAGAAGTATGTTTTATGGTTCACTGAGAAGGAATGAAGATAATTCTTTCCTCAGTTCAGGCCCTTTCACATTTCAGGCCATGTTAAGAGACAGCAGTGGGTTTAAAGCAGACATGGGCTTCACAGAGGCTCTTCCTTTCTTACAACCTCTTTGCAGAAAGTCACAGTATAAGGAATCGCGAGAAAACAAGATTTTCATCTCCTTTCTCTACCTCCGTCTCTCTTTTTCAGCATGTCTGCTGCTGAAGAGTAGACTGGGAACATCACAAAACATACTAGTTAATGAAGCTAATGCTTCACGGACTTCTACTGAATAACTGCCTACGCATATGTAGTGTGCAGATCATCTCAAAAGACTTGTCACAAGTGAGAGAACAGATAAACCAAGTTCATTTAATATAAGAAACTTGAAGCTTTCAGAATCTCAGCCTAGATCACACAACTTGGAACAAATTTTATTCCAGAGAACTTCCCCACAATTTGGAATACTAACTCTTCATCCCATATTGGAACCAAAAAAAGTCTTAATTGAAAAAATCCATTTCAGTTGGTTTGAATAAGAATGCTGTCATACGAATGGGAAACTTGCCAAAAGACTGCAAAACAAATGGTAATAATAATTCCCAGTTGAATTTTGGATAATTGCTTAGCAGAATGCAACAATGATCACTGTACATAAGCTCATTTAAATGTTTCACTCAACTGGGACAAAAAGTGAAGAACACACTAATTTAATTTGCCAATGACAGAGAACTGTCAAGAGACATGCAAGATAGCCAGAAAACGTCAGAAAACAAACAGAAAAGTTTATTGTTTTTCCAAAAAAGTGCTTTTAGAGAGATATACATCTAGAATATGAAGTTCAAAAAATATTTGGAAATTAAGAAAAGCTGGTGCACGTTCAGAGAAATAATTGAAAAGGAAAAGTAATATTGGGGTGGGTGAGGTGGAACCCAAAACCGGATTAGATGAGGAGCGCTTCCACACTTAACTTCACAAACTGCATTGACGGAACGGTATGAACTGAATTCAGGGACGGGTTAGGTGAAGACTCCACCACTGACCCGTGTGCTCCTACTTCTACAAACAATTACTGCAATGCATTTTAGATCTATGTCATGCAACTTACAATGCTTGTGGATATACCTCACCATCTCTAAAGTGTAATCCTCTACTTATTTCTCCTTAGCTCCAGAAATCCTTTGTCTTGATATTCCAGAATTATCAGTGGTTCCAGGCAGAGCTACATTGATAGATCTTAAATAGCAACAGCTATAATTTTAGGGCAAAGTAACTGCAAAGTCAATAAAGGCTGGAGATCAATCATTTCAGCCAAGGCTCTTTTTTCTGAATAATAAGCTTCCAGAGAACACTGTATTAAAATCCACAGCTTATTTATCTTTAGGACATACTATAAGACCTTACTGATGCATAAAAACTTTCCTACAATAAAATGGTATAAAGATCTGATCTGGTTTTAAAAACAAAAGGGAAAAGGGCAGAAGACACTGACATTTGCTGTGATCATCACTGTATTGTTCTATGCATCTCACTAAACAGAGACTGGCTAAGCTACAACTGGAGACAGTGTAACCGCTTACAAGGGAGGGAGCGAAAAAAAAAAGAGGGAGGAATTTAATATGAAGAGTTACATGTAGAAGCATTAGAATGACACTAGCAAAGGAAAAGGTTTTGGAACCTCAAGAAAGTAATCTTGTCAGCAAAATGCATTAAAATAGCATCTCTCAACACAGAGCTGGGAGAAGAGTGGTCCTTCTAGATCTTTTCGATCTCCAGGTTACATGAATCATACGGATAAGGCATTTCTTTATTTTTTGTAAAGAAGCTAGCCTTCCTAGAGAACTCAAGAAGAATGAGTCAGAGAGACATACCACTCTTCTCACCCTGCAACAGAGATCACGTGCTTGGTTGTGGTAAGCCTTCCTTCCACAACCTCCAAAGGTAGTTATGCTTCCAATTTCCTAACTCAAGTGTGCAGCAGCAAAGAGGCAGCCACTACACCACGTGACAAATGTGAAAGAAACAAGTTAAGTTTCTAGGAAGATTTTATTTCAATATGAGCTGTAAAAGTATTTTTTGTTTGAAGGGGAGGTTAGAGTTTGCAAAAAGGATCCACAACCAATATAGTCCAACATCCTTTCTGCATCAGTTTTATGCTTCAGCGGTGGGTGCATCTAAATAAAGTAACAATCAGCCCTGAGTGGAAGGAAAAGATCCTGTATCTGGTGTTGAACCATTCTATGGCTACACCTAAGGTACCAAACAGCAGCTATTTCTGCTGAAAGCAATTTTAAATTGAGGGGAGGAGGAAAAAAAAAAAAAGAAAGAAAGAAAGAAAAGCTGTTGAAAAGCACCAAAGAAAGCCGGGGCTCTAGAAAAAAGTGCCAATGGTCCTGACTGAGCTTTCTGTTCACTTCTCAATACATCAGGCTTGGAACAAGTTTCTCAGTGCAAAATTTCTCTAATTGGCTGGAAAGCATTTAAGGAAAAATCTTTTTAATTAAAAACAGAGAACCAACAAGACATGAAAGCCATGGGGGCTGGGAGAGGCATATGTTGACCTTATGAAGCTTCACAGCAGAACTCTGCAGGGGCTGTTTAAACTGAGAAAGCACAGTTTTAATTAAAGAGTCCTGAGGAACAGACAATTCAAAAGAGCAGGTCAGCTAGATTCCAGGAGGTCAATTTAAGCCTAAGCAGAGGGAAAACAAGACTTCTGGTCATTTTGCCTTCCCCTGGGAGAAATCTGTTGCTAACTGAGCGATATGCTCTGTGCTTCTCAACACACAAGCTAGCTGTCCTCTAACCACCCCTATGAGCGTTGTGTTCCATTGAGAAATGTTGGAGGGAGGGAAGAAGTGAAGTCTACCCAAGTTTCTTGACACTGGATCACGTTCTAAAATAAATGTGATTTGTCCCCCCCCCCAGTGCGTGAACTCCCAGACATGCTTACGCATACTTGAAAATAGAACTCTGTATCTTGCTAAGCTTCTAAAAACAGTGAGAAATCCTGTAAAAGAAACCAGATCCAGCATATCACCAAACAGAAACCCTCTTTAAAAAAAAAAAAACACAACAAAACAACAAAACAAAATCAAAAAACCCCCAAAACAACTTCTTTACTTTTTGAAGCCTGTTATGTTACTATCACATTTAGTAAAGCTGTAATTCTTCCTTGCTATTTTAAGAGAAAAGGAACAATAAATCTAGCCTCCAAACAATAGGAGTTACAAAGGGCAATGTAACTAGAACCCATCAAGTAGCGGGGCTAAGATAGAAAAATGTAACCTAAAAGCTGCTGCATTCTTCCATGAAGAACTACTTTCCAGTAATTCAAAAGGATAAGGAATTAAGTAGGAAATTAATATCTACAGTAATTTCCCAAGAGAAACAGTAACGTTAGTGCACTTCTATTAGTGTACACGTGGTTCTGCACATACATGGATTATTACATTTAAGTATTGCTTCTGTTCAGGTAGATTTCTCTCTTCTTTGCCCTTTAAGAACTCACGCCTAGAAGCATCTGCTTGGGTGAACAAGGTGCATAGTCCAAGCTAAGGCACTTTTATTTCAAGACTGACAGACACAGCAGTAAATTTCTCTGCACTGAGGAGGAGCAACCAGCAGCCAGATTAAGCAATCAGTTCACTCACTGGTGGGATATTGTCTATTTTTCTAAAATCCCAGTTAAACACTCAGAAATGGAAAGGTGGGGTTTGTTTTTGTTTGGGATTTTTTTGAGTTCATATAAGTTTGCAAATTGCATTGTCTTACATCTTTAGTTTTATTCTCCCTTGCTTCCTCCAGCATGGTGCAAGCTTTGATTGATGCAAGTTCTCATTTATTGTGTCGACCTATATCCTCACAGAGCTGGTTTTTATGCAGTTTATCAAGGATTACCCTCACAGATGGACAAAACTAAAACAAAGCCCCCACTCACTCCTAAAACACAAATTCAAATCTGGAATTAAAGTGAATGAGAGGGGAAAACATAAGTAAACACTTCTATGGCAAAGGAATAAATAAAACCAAGAACATCTTAGGAGACATGGATGTTAATGAATGCAATACTTTTGACAAAAGAAGACAAAATACACCTTCATAGTTCTTCACAGACATAAATCAATGACCTTACTGAAGCACGGAGTAATCCTTGTCCAGAAACAAACGCAGGAGAGAAAAATGGGACAGAGCAGATTCTTGCTGTAGAAGGCAAAGGGCATATTTTCACCCTTTTCTGCACACTGAAATTCTATTGAAATAAAATGTATATCTCATTAATACCTCTCCATATAGCTGACATAGGCACCAAATGCAGAAAGATACTAGTTCAGGTCTCAAAAGCAATATACCAANGGCCAGGATGCTGTTGGCCTTTTTGGCCACCTGGGCACATGCTGGCTCATATTCAGCCATCTGGCCACCAATATCCCCAGGGCCTTTTCTGCCAGGCAGCTTTCGAGCCGCTCTGCCCCAAGCCTGGAGCGCTGCATGGGGTTGTTGTGACTTATCTGACCTATACTGCTCCTAATTTCACAACCAGCAGGTTGTTTGTTCCATGATCTCTTGCTTAGCATAGGACAGCCATAAACAGAATTCCTTACCAGGGCTATATAACTCACCTACCTTCTTGCGGTGGGTTGACTCTGGCTGGATGCCAGGTGCCCACCAAGCTGCTCTATCATTCCCCCTCAACGGGACAGAGGGAAAGAAAATATAATGAAAGGCACATGGGTTGAGATGAGGACAGGGAGAATCATGGGCAAAACAGATTTGTCTCAGGGAAATTAATTTAATTTATTGCCAATCAAATCAGAGTTGGACAACGAGAAATAACACCAAATCTTAAAATACCTTCCCTCCACCCCTCCTTCTTCCCGAGCTCAACCTCACTTCTGATTTCTCTGCCTCCTCTCCCCGAGTGGCACAGGGGGATGGGCATGGGGGTTGTGGTCAGTTAATCACACGTTGTCTCTGATGCTCCTTCCAGCTCACACTCTTCCCCTGCTCCAGTGCGGAGTCTTTCCCATGGGAGAGAGTCTTCCATGAACTACTCCAGTGTGGGTCCTTTCCACAGGCTGCAGTTCTTCACAAACTGCTCCCGTGTGGATTCGTGTGGATTCTTTCCACAGGGTGCAGTCCTTCAGGAACAGACTTCTCCAGTGTGTGTCCCCAGTGGGGGCACAAGTCATGCCAGCAAACCTGCTCCAGCATGGGCTTCTCTCTGCACGGAGCCATGTGTCCTGCCAGGAGCCTGCTCCAGCACAGGCTCTCCACAGCCTCCTTTGGGCGCATCCACCTGTTCCAGTGTAGGGTCCTCCACAGGCTGCAGGTGGATATCTTCTCCACCATGGACTGCAAGGAGACAGCCTGCTTCACCATGGTCTTCACCCATGCGGCTGCAGGGGAATCTCTGTCCTGGTGCCTGGAGCACATCCTCCTCCTTCTTCTTCACTGCTCTTTGGTGCCTGCAGGGCTGTTTCTCTCACATATTCTCACTCTTCTCTTTCAGCTGCTGCTGCACAGCAGCTTTTTTCCCCTTCTTAAATATGTGATCACAGAGGTGTTACCACTGTTGCTGACTGGCTTGGCTTTGGCCAGCAGCAGGTCCGTCTTGAAGCCGGCTGGCATTGGTTCTATCAGACATAGGGGAAGCGTGTAGCAGGTTCTCATAGAAGCCACCCCTGTAATCCCCCCGCTACCAAAACCTTACCACGCAAACACAATACACTCCTGCACATAATACGATGTTTAAATTGTCAAAATTGTACCATCATAAAATGAGATGCTGTAGCAACAAACTATCTGTAGATAGAGTCATGATTCCATGCAAACTTGTATAATTGTTATTAATTTGATACGTACATAAAGTTTTGTGTTCTAGTACAGTGATCATAAAGAAACAACAAAACTAATTTCTGTATTAATCCAGTTAGAAGATCTACCACTAGCCACTCTTCTAAAGAAAGCTCCACGTTGAAAGTCTTATTTGCTTTGGGCAACATTTAATCTGACTTTTCCTATTCTTAAGAGACTCAATCTGTAGTTCAGATCAACAATGATCTCATTTTTGGTTGCTGCTATTTGTTGTATAACAGGATTCCTTCCCGCATTCATCTGAAAGCAATGTATTTCAAGGAAAGAAATCCAGGTCTAGTCTATGCCTGAGTGTGGTAATGACACTGCATACTGGTTAGATTACTACCATACAATTTACCTGAAATCTTAAAAATATTGTCCATGAACTAATATAAAGGATTTAGAACTTAACAAAGTATCTGTGACTGGGAAGAAAGTGTTACAGACAGCACAGTCAGTCACTTCAGTACCTATTTACCCAAGGATCCAAAATGGCATATGTCAAAAAAGTCAAGTCATTATTCATAGTCTTGCAAACTCTGTTCATCACGAGCAAAGCTTAAGCAGAAGGTGAGGTTTTATCTATATTTAAGAGAATGGTTCTAGTCTTTCCTGCAACAAGATGTGAGGCTGAATAGCCCAAAACAAGTGAGGCTTACAGTAAAAAAAAAAAAAGAAACAAACAAAAAACCCCCTAAACCACCAAAATTCATATTTGTACAGCAACATTCAGCGTATTTTATTAAAATACTAAATTAAAAACTAAAAACATAATTTTAGTTGCACGTAGTTACATGAGTTTATTTTGAACTCTCGCCAGTTCTGTAATACCCAATACACCAACTGCAGCATAAGAATAGCTAGTGCAATGCTGAATAGTTATTTTGGCACTGGATCTTTTTCTCTGTGGGTAGGGTGGGGGAAGAGGTCACATGGTGGTCAGTGGTTCCTCTTCCACAACCATCAGGATCCTGCAACATCATCTAGGAGATGTGCCAGGACTAGCTTGCTCAGGTGGCAGCGTTCACCACCCTTCAACCCAACACCGCAATATACTCTACCTTCTGCAGGGCTCCTAGTCAAGGTACTTGTTACCCCAGCCACCCAATAATCTACTTCCCTCATGCTCCATACCCTATATTCTAACCATTTCTGGGTCTGCTATCCTCCTCCTACCCACCAACCCCCAGCACATTTTTTTTTTCCTATCCATCCCCATGCACAGGCCCACAAATGTCCTTCCTCTGATCTCCTGGTGCTTGACATGCTGTTTGGTAATGGAAGTAGCACCGGCAACAAGGCGCTCCTACGTTACTTCATGCTGCGAGCATTTTTTAACTATTCCACGGGCAACTTCGATGGTGTCTCCCTATTAACAATGTTGTAACATTGGAACACACTGTGGGGTGTCAGTATTTGTACTGCATTAATAGCCTAGCTAGTGATTTTAATGCCAAGGTAACAGGACAGTAGCAGATGCTGGAATACTTGCCTCCATTTTTCCCCACTGTTCGGAAACACCTCCAGAAGGTCCGAAGAAAAGATGCCCTGTTGTGAGGGGTAGCTTGAACAAAGCTGAACTCACGGAACAAGATGTGTGTTCCTTGACGCACGCTGTTAAAACTGTGGAGATAAAGTTAAAACAAGAGAACGTTAGAAAGCTGAACCAATGGGAATGTTCTGGGGCCAGCTGGAACAGTAGCAAGAAAACCACTGGCAGTTACATTTTGTGAAACCAAATCTCCAAAGCTTAAACCCATCTGTTCTCTGGAGAGAAGACTATTTGCAAAAACCACACATTGGAACTTAATTATAGGAATTAGAGGTCTGTGAAAGTAAAATTCATTCTAAAGAATCCCAGCAAGGGGTGTCCAGGAGCCACTTATTTGAAACCAATCCATTGGAAAATGGCTGGCTAAGAATAACTGCTGTTTATCTGACCAGAAGATGCCCTTTCTTTTAGTACCATTTGAACTTCAATGTCATTCTCATCACAGTTTTCTGTGAAGCCACAAAAAAAAGGAAAAAAAAAATCCTCTTTAACAGAAGCCTCAAGATTTCATTTCTAGGTTACTGATACTTGACTGTATTGGATGTATAAAATCTACTTCAGTTGTCATGAAAAGCAGATTGACACTTACTAAACAATGCTTTCCACTAGTGTATTTTGAAAAGAGTAGCCAGTCATTATGACAGATAGTCAATTTGATATTCACATTCTTGTATTTTAGAACAAATTTCTCATATTTGAGTTGTAAGCACTTCGGGCTAACATTAAAGTAAACATTTGTCTTAAAAAGGTTTCTCTGAAGTGTAAGAAGCTCTCCTTTGGGCATGGTAAAGCTCAACATGCAAGAACAATACAAATGCAAATACAAACATTATGTACCAAAAGGTATAATGACAGGGTTGCCTCAAAGCTAAATTTTGTGCATTTCACTCTGCATCCTGCAAGTGGGACAAAGCTTTCAAACACTCCGGAGACATCATTAAAAACATTCCCTTGGGACAGCAGCTTAACTCTCCCACATAGGAGAGAATTAATGAAAAGATACAAGTTTACTTTCATCACAGCAGAACCTCTCCATAGGTAGCATCTCCACAACAGACAAAATCCAGTGGGCAGTGTGAACCCCCTCGGTTTGCAATTTTAAATAATCTCTTTAAATATAAACAGTTTAAATCACTTTATCCTTTATAGTATAGAAAAAGGTCTCACATTTGAAAGAGAATTATACCAGGCGGAGTTGAGCAAAATTAAAAAGTCATGTAACAACTGGGGGAGATGGGGGCTGTAGAGAGAAGCCAATTCATTTTCTTTCTGAAAAGAATCACAATTTCTGTTTTTTAATGTCCTGGTTCTCAAAGACATGGGAGTAGACTGAATTTTTTGTCACGTGTTGAAAGCTAGGTGCAGAACAGTGTTTCTAGCCCTCCTACCCATAAGGAAATGCAACTGAAATAAAAGAAGTGTAATCACCTTATGATTAAGAAACACTCATGACTCTTGAATCCTGGAATTAGGAATACTCTTTCTTTAATGATGATGGACAAATAGATTATTTTTTATTTATGAAACTTTATTCATGGACCAGTGCTGTACAAACCAGGTGAAAGGACAGCCGTTGTCCCAAGAGATTAAAGTAAATAAATAAATCATGCACCTGCTCAAAATATTCCAAAATTACAGGAAAGGGCTCCCATGACTATCGTTGTAAGTAAAGAGTATTCATTATCAAGTGCTGTAGCTCACTGCCTTAGAGTGAATGAGTTCAGAGTACGAGACAGTAATCTACATAAAGTCCCATAAGATGTCTGTGACAAAGCAGGAAATGGGATTTCAGATCTGCTCATCTCAAACCACAGTCTTTAAGACTTTTTTCATTTCCTATTTGCATTGTTTTGCTGATAATTTGACAAGCTGATGGAGAAAAGAAGGATATGAATGAAAGAGAAGAAACTTGGTGTAATAGGAGAAGGCAGGTCTCAGAAAGATGACACATGTAAGGGAGGCGTTTATAGGAAGAGGAAGAAGATGAAGGCACAGCGATACAACTAAATGCACCAAATCTGCTGGAGAGGGTGCAGCAAAGGGCTACCAAGATGATGAGGGGACTGGAACACCTCTCCTATGGAGAAAGGCTGAGGGAATTGGGTCTCTTTAGTCTGGAAAAAAGACGGCTGCGGGGGGACCTTATCAATGCCTATAAATACTGACAGGGTGGTTGTCAGGAGGATGGGGCCAGGCTCTTTTCAGTGGTGCCCAGGGACAGGACAAGAGGGAACGGGCACAAACTTAAGCACAGGAAGTTCCACCTAAACCTGAGGAGGAACTTCTTTACCTTAAGGGTGGCAGAGCCCTGGCACAGGCTGCCCAGGGAGGTGGTGGAGTCTCCATCTCTGGAGACATTCAAAACCCGCCTGGACACGTTCCTGTGCCCCCTGCTCTGGGTGACCCTGCTCTGGCAGGGGGTTGGACTGGATGATCTCCAGAGGGCACTTCCAACCCTATGATTCTGTGATTATGTTGCTCAGAACAACTACAGCACTTGCAGTATCTGGAAGTGGATCCTGGCACAACTGTAATGGAAAGGACCAGACATGAAGTTAACATATTATTCATTCACAGCAGATAGCCCTAATGTATTACTCCTTACTTCTAATAAGTGAAAATTCAAGCCACTTGCATTTACAGCATGGGATGGTTCTAAACCGAGCAGGCAGAAGGGTATGATATCATTTGTTGTTGCTTTTTCAGTTAAAAGAGTGGGTAGATATGTTGAAACATCAGCACACTTGGATACGCTGACAGACAAGTGCCGCCAGATAGTTGAGTAAAAGAGGTACCATATTTCTTTCATGCCTCATTTCTTGCAATAAGATTTTGTTTAACTATACAATGGAAGGGTTTTTCCCCAAAAGCTCAAGTCCGTGTGCATGGGAGTCAGAATTTTATCCCAGTTAAGATGCTGTCATTTCAGAGATGCTTCTTTATAAATACCTTCTTATAAGTTGTAGAAGTTCAGCTCAAAGGAGCCAGTCCATGATGGAGTTATCCAGCAAGGAGCACAATGACAGATCTATTCTCAGGCAGGGTCAAGATCACTAAAACAGACAGGAACACTATCATATTTTGAACAAACTATGTGTTTTGAAATTCCTTTGTCATGGGTAAGTAGACAGTACAAAAATAACTTGGCCACCTTTTACTTAACAATTGACCAAAGGTGAAGTTACTGTTAATGTGACAAGGAGTAATGCCTTGCAGGCAAATCCTCCTGGAAGAAAAAGAAATGGTGAAAACCCAAAGCTGTTGCAGGTATTCCAACAGCATGTAAGAAGTATCACCAGCACTTTAGTAACTGATTTTTATAAACACGCAAACAGATGTCTTTTCCAGTTTCTTTTGAATGCAAAAATAAAACAAGCTCCAGACTCTAAGACAAATAGCTTAAGCAAGCAAGATATCAACAGCAAGCAACAAACTTAGCTCAAACATTCTCAGCAAGTTTAACAGCTGCTGAGATTCTTCCTTTAGTCTTCCCTCTATCTCTCCTCCTCTCACTGACCATCTCATACCCTTAGCAAAGTTAGGTGGCCAGAGCTTGTCAGCACATTTGTAGCAGAAAGACTGACAAACAAACCAGGGTATCTCAAGAAGGTACTAGTTTCTCCTTGATCATTTAGAAATGGCTTTGTGAACCACAAGCAAGGAAAATAATTTTTCACTTCTCCAGTTAACTTCTTCTTTCCTCCTTTTAGGCACTTAGTGCAGCCATCTGCAAGAGATTCCTTCAAGAAGAAAGCTTTAAACAACTCTGCAAGTCTCCAAGACTCTCACTGCAGGCCTAATGGTTGCCCCGGCCCTCTACATTAGCAGTAAATAGAGTAGGCAAACTAGAACATTAACAAAAGTTACTAATGATGTGATTTTATTTGTATTGCTGAAAAAAAGACTAGAAATTGAACTGAATGTTCATCAGTTAACACCAGTTCACTGCAAACACTCATATTTCACACAAGAATTGTTACACAATTGGGTATTCTGTTAACAAAATGGCTTTTCTCATTCACTTGTGAGAATATTCTGGAGAAAGATGAGAGAAAAATGAAGTTCTTCACTCAATGGGAAGATCTAAAGAAACTTCTACAGTAGGGACTTACTTTTTCATTCCTTTCTTTTACATGCCCCAGAGCAGCCAAACCACAGGATAGTCTCTTCCAATGCCACTGCTGAGAAAGCTGCGTCTTGCAGCACTCCCAGCCTATGCTTGTGGGATGGCACGTGCATGTGAGAGGAAGGAAAAAAAGCCTTGGGAGAACACTGTGATAAAACAGCCCCAGCTCTCAGCAATGGCCGTGCTGAGAACTCCAGCACTCAGGTGCTGCTTCTCGGAACAGAGCTGCTTTCAGTGAGGCTTTGTCTTTTGTGCAATTACATTTCGGCAACTTGCCAGAGTTCAGAAACTTTCAAGCACTCTTTTCAGACCTTTGGACTTCCAAATAGATTGTAAAAGTCCCAGGATGCTATGGTAACATCCCAATTGAAACCCACTACAGTAGTTAGCCTCTGCCTGCTGAACTCGGGCAAAGCCAAATATGCACAGTGCAGAAAGAGCCCCAAGTCCCCGAGAGGGAGAGAAGAGCTTGCCAGGACCCTGCTGTCCCCCTAGCAGGTGCCACCTTTGGTTACCATGCAAAGAGCTGAATGAGTTCACAAGACCCTTCCTCTACTAAATGGAAAACAAGGAACAGGGACTGTTATTCCTTAACTTACAGCGTTACTGCTTGCATTTTCCATTGAGAGCATGGTGAAGGAAGAAAAAACCACTTTGAAGGCTTCTGCTGCTTCTCCAGCATGAACAATTTCCCCAGACACGCACCACTTTTCTACCCAGCTACACAGGTGTCTAAGTTATTAAAACAGAATTGAGTGTCTTAAGCGAAAATAAGGTAGTCGAAATGCAAAGTTGCCACTGGAGGCTATGTCTACACTGACTGAAACATCTGTAGGGAAAAACAGTGCAGAGGACCTGGTGTCAACATTATGGGAACCTCGGGGATCGTTTTTTTCTTGAAATACACTCTGGATTAGCTCTAGTCTGGTCCCATGGGCTGAATGCTCATTTGCAGTTGGAACACATCTTCCAGTTTAGTTTCATATGAAAGGAACCCAGGTCACGAGCTCCAAGACTGCTTCATGGTGTGAACCAAAGCACAGCAAGTAGGGATAATCAGGAGTATTAGGATTAGAGACTACGGTACAATGGGTAACAAAGAACTAGCTCGAGCAATAGAAAATACTGAAATTCAAAAGGCTTTAAAACCCAGGCAATTTCTGTTGTTAAATAACTCATACACACACAAAGCATCCTCAAGTGACCAATCGCGCTCACCCCAAGGCTACGCTCTGAAATAGCTAAGTGAGGTTTACCTTGCCTGGAAGCAGCCCTGAGAGGGAACATTTAAAACTGTAGGCTCCACTGGGAAAAAATAACAAAACCAACCCCAAAACAGTTTCACTGCTGTATTGAATAAATTACTGCTGCATGAGCACAATTTAATTGAAGATCGTCTTATTCTTTACCCAGTGGTTTAAGTGTACTACACTACGTGCAATATTCAGATCAATCATTGGACTATTTCTTTACCTATCCCTCTTGGAAGGCAGAGCAGGAGCACCAGCATTTCTCAATTCAAAGCTGTTGTATTAAGTGCTTTTTAAAATTCCATAGATATTAACACTTGGCCAATGAAGTCAGCCTGAAGGAAATCACCATCTTCCTCTAATGAAATTAGCAGTGCTTTTTAGGCACTTCCTCTGAAACGTGTTAGCAGTGTTAAGACAAAACAGATGCTGAAAGTTATTCCTGACAACTGGCTTCAAGGAAAAATCCTTTTTTAACAGCCAGGCAGATAGGAAATCATTAACACTCTTAACATTTTGGAGAGACTGGGTGATGTAACACTGCAAATACAGAGACTGGATTTTTTTAGATCCTTTCTGTCCCATCCACTCAAGTTTATTTCAGCTGAAGGGTGTGGAGAAAGGGAAAGGAGTGACACAAATTTTAATGATGTGTTTTCAGTCAGGAAATCTCTGCATTCATGGCAGAGTTAATACAGGTGGTACAGAGATTATCCCAAGTACTGTTTGAAAGGAAATGAACCACAGCACCTGTGACACAGCTCAGAGTAGGCAGCGATCAAGCCTTCTTATGTTGCTTTGTAGCAAATCAAACCCTCTGAGACCAGTCTACAGATTCTGGAGAAGGAAAGGATTAAAGGAGCTGCTCTGCTTGCTCCTTATTACCCGGAATCCCTTTATCTTTTTTAGAGTCCCCCTCCCTGGATTTTTCCTGTGCTAGGTCAGTAATTTAACACCTTGAAGCTTTCAAATCAAAAGCTAAAATAACCTTACTGTGTTGAATTATTATCCTAGGATTAAAAAAAAAAAAAACAAACCCAAAAACCAGCAAACAGGATGGAGGGTGAAATCTCTAAAAACAGAGGCCTTTTGATCAGAGCAGCATCCCGCAGTTTGCAGTAACTCAAGCTGGCCATTCTTATATAGTAGGAATTAAGGACTCCCCCTGCCAGGCAGGGCCCTATTAAAACACAATAGCTGTTTGAAAAGGGTAAGCAAGCTGATATGGATATAATAGGCCACATATTGGGGCCCCTTTCTACTCTGAAATAAAGCTGCTTCTTAGGTTATGAGCTGGGAAATCTAGTATTCAAGAAGATGGGCCAGAGCATACAATGGAAGATGGTAAATATATCCTGCAGAAGCCCTCCAAGGTGCTTAAGGGAAAAGTAAAGAAGCCTTCAGAGATAAGTATCAATCACCCAGGACTAACTCTTTCAGTCCGATCAGGTGCTATTTCAGACCACATGGTGTTTCAGTGAGCCCAGAAAGGTCTTGCTGGTATAAACAGAGATATAGTTTTTACAGTAGAAAACACAGTGAGTTACGCACCACAGAGCTGCATGAATATCATTATAACTAGTATTATGAAGATCATCGCAAATTGCTACCCAGCTTCCCTCAAAAACCCTCATCTTTCTCCCCTAAACCTAAAAAAAATAAATCCTGAATAAAAAATAAAAAATCCAGATTTATAACTACACAAAGAAAACTGCTAACTCTCCACCTATCGTATTTAGTATTTTTTCAAACTGGTCCAGCTAGACATTTTGTGGCAAGCAGAAAATTCCTCATTGAACTGCTCTATAACCTTCTATAAGCCAAGGGTGTGGGAGATTCCAAGTCCTCAGCGAGTTTTATTATCATAGAGCCATGATCTCCATTCTTTGGCTTCCTTTATTAACCAACAGATGTATTTTTGCCCTCCCTGTCACACTGTGGAATTCATTCAGTAGCTGCAAGATGCTACAGAAACCATGCAGTGAACCTGCGTCAAGGGTGAGAAGTTGGCACAAAGAAGAGAAAGAATATTAAAAATACAAGCAACACAAGGTAGTGTTCAGGATTTCCTCTAGTCTACCAACACTGGAAGTAGCTGTGGAATTGACATCACCTGGAGATGGATTTCAGTACCAAAGTGTCAATATCAACTGAAGGAGGAGTATGAATTTGAAAATTATTGAATAACTGCACTTGTCTTGTACTGCTGAGATCAACGTGTAATGGCGGGTGAAGGCAAACTGGCTTCTTAGAAAGCTGAGGGCAAAGTATAAGCACAAGTAAGGGTCTGCTTGCTCCTGCATGTACTCTCCTGTATCTCTTATTATAGTTCCATTTTTTATAAATTAGACTTTTCATTATTTTAAAAGGTCGCAGCACAATCACATTATGATTGTGCTGATCCAGGAACTACAGAAATATAACTTAATGAGTGTTCCAAAGAGATTCAATACTGGTGCCACGTATGCAGCTCCCATATTTGCTCTTTTCGGTCTTGGTTAGACTGAGGAATTTCAAAAAAAGAAAAAAATTTACAATTTATACTCTCTCACCTATTCAGTTGCCTTGGCAAAAGCTATAGCATGTCAAAGACTGAGCAGCTTCCAATATTTCCATCATGGCAACAAATGAACCTTGCCAAAATTCCTTAATATAGATGAAGCTTTATCATTTGACATTAATACTAACTCTGCATTTAGAGATTGCTTAGCTAAACCACTTTGTGCTCACCACAACTGCTTGGCTACAGCATCAACCAGCTACAGTTTGTCTAATTTATTTGAAGATACACAATAGGATTAATTTTGAAGGACATGAGGTTACTGCAAGTCTCTAATGCTAATGTATTCTGGAATCTGTATGGTTTCAACAGTATGCAAACAGCATAGAAAGTCTCAGGTTCTCTGCAGACATCTGGATTTCTAGAAATTAGATTTTTTTTAAAGAAAAGGAAGATAAATCAAATTTTAAAAATGCATTTTTCAAGCAAACAACAAGACTTTCAGTGGCTTGGTATTCATGGGGATGCAGAAACTATTAAGGGATTTTATCCTAAAGGATAAAGAATCCTATTACGGGATCTTACACTGCAGGTATTTGCTGATTTTTACAGCTTGGCTTATCCAATTTAGGAGAGATTTTACATTTGTTGGCCTTGTCCACATTGGAACACATGTGTTCTTAGCAGGGCAATAAGAAACGCTCCTCAAGACTTTCTGTGCCACTACAACATTTTACAACCTAAGAATGAATACAAAACTCTTTCCAACACCACAAGACCAAAAGAACCACCCAACCTCAATTCTGATCCATCTCTTCTTAAAGATCTTTCTGGGAAAAAATAAAGCGTTCCTCAAACTTACACTACTTTATTCCAACTTCATACAAAGTCTTATAAGCTTAGATAGATGGAAGCCAAGAAATCCTCTGAAATGGATCTCCTAAATGCATATATTAGTCTAGACTCACGCCAAAATGCTTCGTTAAAACCAGAACTAAACCATATGAGTGAGTAATACAGAGAAAGGTATAGTTGTTGATGAAGCTATCATGTATTCAACAGCTTACAGCTTGAGACATCAAAAACGTTATTGGAGGAAACAGTATATCCCAAAAGAAATTCCTAACAGAAAAGGATAAAACTATGCTTTGTAATTCTTAAAAATAAAAAAAAACCCCAAACCATACAAAGGAAAAAAATCCAATGGATACCAAACTTCCTACGTTATTATGCTTTCCCAAGTTATTATTCTCTAGTGCATTTCTACTGAATTCCAGGTGCCAATTTCATCTTACTAAAATAGTTTTCTTCAAAACATTTACAGAAGCTGCAGGAAATCCAATCCTTACAGCATATGACTAAGCATGAAAAGAGATTACTGCCTTATATACACACTGCAGATTGCATGCAAAAGACTGTAAATAGCCCCGCTGCATCTGTTGTGGATATGTCACTATCCGTCTTTCTCATTTTTTCCTATATATTCCAACCCAGTGACTCAGCAAGCACAGTTGAGCAGTTTTCCAGAATGATGGGGAAAGATGGTTGTAAAACGGTGATCTCATCCTTGAACGTCTATTTTGCATCACAGTGAGCTCTACTACAGACCTTTCCTCAGTGGAAGACAGAGAAGGTAAGATTGCCACAGTTCACCAATTCTGACTTGAAGGCCCTTTCACTTCTGCAAGAATAAAACTAAAATAGGTTTGTGATCAGAAATGCAAGAACAGAGATAAGAAAGTAACTATCCAATACCACAGATAGTAAAAACAAGTAGACTGTTGGAGAAAATAAAACTAAACAAAAGACCCTGTGGCATCCCAACAATGGTATGATGAGCACTATGGAATACCCAACTGATTAAATGAGTTATGGCAAAATAATCACAAAGAGCACACATACAGGATGCTCCTTTAAGATTTTCTTAGGAACAGCAATGACTTCCATATCTATTTCGTTGTACTGGGATGGACTGAGGAGTAGGAAAACTATATTGCAAATGCATATAACCAAGAAAAATAACTTCTCTATTACCTGCTAATCTTGACCACAGAGATCAATCTTCAGCAAACCCTAGGATTTGGCCCTTTTCCCTCTCTCCCTACGTTACCCAAACTTATTTCAATAATAAATTTGCACACTTGAAGTGCGTCACAAAAGTCTGATTTTAACTTCCAGCTGGGATCACGTATGCGTCTCCAAATTTGTACTAGTAACATTAACAACTATGATGAAAAGCAATAAAAAAGTTGGAAGCACAAACAGAATTATGCTAGAGGTATGAAGTCAAACTAGACAGAGGATAGTACATTCAACTCTAGCCCAGAAAACCAACACAATCAGATACATATAGTCCTAACGCTCTTACCATTTGCCAGGTTTCTGGACCTTGGCTTTTAGAAAACTTCAAATGCCGGTTTTTCAGTTTTATTAGCTATCAACACTGCCTATACACAATCAGCTTTAACTATCATTAAAGGAAGCTCAGCTTCATGTAAATGTGCTGCATTTCAACATTCAAGGCTGTAAGAAGGAACATAAAGATACCCGACTACGTAAGGTCTCCATAAGGTAGTCAGTCCACTTCTGCTGCAACTATTCTGACAAAGACCACAAATAAATATGTAATTTCCATGATGTAAAGGAATAGGAAAGAAGTGGGCAAGGACTGCACTGCTACACCAGTGAACACATACTGGAAGCATCATAATCTGACCAAGCTGTATCTAAAAGTTGTGATTGTCTCTCTTCAAATATCAAGCGAAGGGTTATCTGTGGACAACTACCCTGTGCTGACAAGGTGCTGATATCGAGCGCTAACATTCATATGTTATGGCAAGTTCTCGAGGTTTTTCTGTCACCAAAATTATCAGTTTCCTAAGTTATCGCACATGGCATCAATGGTAAACGTTGTCTTTCATGTTCAATTCTATGTTGCTTCTTTAGCTACAAGCCCTCTGAGTTTGTCCATCTTACCAAAAAGCTTTTTGCCTTCCCCTGCCCTGTATTTTTTCACACGGGTTTAGATTCATCTTGAGCACATGGGAAATAAAATACATTTTCTAACATATTGGCAACGTGTACAAACTACAGTGGGAACTACTGTGTTATTTCCATTAATATATGCATTTTTTCCAGCTGTTTACTCAACTGCAGTCATCCCAATCAGCATATTTGTCAGGCTAGGACTTGTTGCAATGTTTGTTACAAAGAAACAACTCTGGGAAAATCAGGAATTCATAGATCCTGCCTGTCAGATAAAGATACCAATGACATTTCTGCTGTCAAACAATTCTATAATAAAAACATCATGTGTCAGGTGGCACATCTACAGAATTTTGGACAAAATTCACGTAATTTTAACTCGAGTTATCCACACCCCCCAAATCTTCCATAGGTCTTATACAAAAAGCATATCCCATGCACAATAGACAGGGGTATTGAAATCCCATTGCTAATGTGTGTTGGAGAAACTTAAGTTACAAAGAAGAGACTTTGCCATTCTGACAACTCTTCTCTGTATAGGTAAGGCTGGAAAGCAACAAATGGACTTTAACAGAAAGGCTTTGTATCCTTTTGCAACACTCTAAGTGGAGAAATATGCAACTATTACAGGTTCCCCAGAAAGATTTATCAACAAAATCACTCCTGCAGATCGATCTACTCTCTGGAGAGAGACTTTGAAAGTGTGTCTCTCATAGCAACTTATTCACATTAGCTGCAAAATAAGCTCCTCAGAGCTTCTGGCAGGAGTGCCAAATCTGAGTACATATATTCATTCTCTTTCCACCGGTAACTGAAGAGCGAAGGAGCCTCAAGAAAGTTTCTGTCAGGAGCCATCAAGCACATTATCTCAGCTGAGATTTTCAGCCCAAAGGACTGCTTCACAGCCAGGTCATTGACAACAGCAGCTTCATACCAATTGCATGGCTCAGCGCAGTCTTGCATTGAGTGTGATAATTTTGTCTTTTTCTCTCCGGAGCAGAAGACACATAGGAATCCTGAGAGTATTTGAGGAACACATGAAATACTATTTTTGCATTTGTTCAGAAGATTAAATCAGAGACAACATCAACATTTTCTGTAGGAACCTGGAAGTATTGTTACCTCCCAAAGTTTACCGAGTTGCTCAAAACCAACACTAACAGGACTAACACTAAAAAAGCCAACAACCAATGCCCCTCCCCCCAGTCTTACTGAGAAATTCTAATGAATGGCTCCATCTCTCAGAAAGGGAAGCTGGCACAACCTGTCAAAGCCCTAAGGACCTCCTCACTACTATTTTTGCTCTTTACACCACAACTGTACAAAGCAGAGAGATGCTAGATGCTGTAAAGTACATGCATTACAATATAATTTGTCTTAAGAGCTTACACTATCCTTGCGAACAAGACAGAACAAGGTACTGTGGAAAGTGGAAAGATGCAGAGCAGATGACAGCAAGATGATAACAATGATAAGGCCTACATACACAGAGATTAAAAAAAATAATAATTCATGGATCTAAGCTAGCTCTAAGAATCTCTCTCTTTATAGGCAGATAATTCAGCTTATTTCCAGTTGCCAATTAAGGTTGTCTTCAGTGAGTAGCTTATTTCTCATGGGCATCCCATCTGTCCCATTCCTGGCCCTTCCCCCCTGCCCTCTGCTTTTCCCCCAAGGGTACTGAGATAATTCTAAAGAGGACATTGTTTACTCTACAGATTTATTTAGGTAATGTTGTGTAGCAGTACAGGACTGAACAAGCCAAAAGTTTTTCTGATACTGAAGCCTGTGCCATTGCTGTCGACAGAGAAAGCCAAGAGAGCAGTATCATATTTGTCCCTAAGGAATGACTTGAACAAATTTTTCCAGCCAATCCAGACAGCAAGAAAAAATGAGGTACTTTCATTGCTAGAAGTTGATACTTCTTACCATGATAACATCTTTCTATCCAAGCATCTCAAACTATATAGCGCTGGCAGTCCTGTTACTTTGAACAAAGCATATGTTCCTTTGTGTAAAACAGGGCTCTACGCAGTGCAGACCTGGTATTTTGAATCACCAGGCACACAACGGATATAAAAGCAGTATCCGGCCCATGACCCCCCCAAACACACACATCACAGACACCTTCTCAGATAAATATTATCAAACTGTCACACAAGATCCAGCAGAAGCACTTCAAGTTAGAGCCAGCAGAAACATCCTTTACAGAAAAAGGGGATCTGGGACATCAATTTGCAGCCCCCAATGGAAGCAGTGATGCATCTGCGAGCTACAAGCAAGATGTCTTTCTCAGTCATGCTCCAGTTGGCAGGTGATCAGGGAGACATTTTACCAGAAACAAAAGAAAACAATACATGTTTTGGGAGAAGAACATAGACAAAAAAACGCCTTTTCCTGTGCTTCCAGTTCAGTTGTATTTGGTTCATCAAATAAACTGCAAAAGTGACAGGAAGAAGACTTTCCTGTCCGAGGCAAGTTATCACTGGTTAATATTTCTGCAGTTTCCAAAGAGTCTTGAAAAGAGTAGTACATCTACCTGTAAGCTGGAAGAGCAAGTTTCAAGCAGAGGGTTAGCCCAGAAGAAAAGTAAAAATTACTAGCAGGAATTTTCTTGGTCACAGGTTTTTTTTTTGCTGCTTCTTCCAGTTGAAGCGAAAAAAAAAAAGCAAACACACACACACAGACTCCTCTATATTTTAAAATATAAAGTGGGATGCTATGCGCATTCCCTCTGCGTGATCAAATGCTGTATCATGGGGGCCCTGTTTTTCTTCAGTACAGGAAAGATCAAGAAAAAAAAGGATGATGAATAATGTATAGGAGGAACATGTCCCTTTAAGATATCTTGGTGCAGAAGTTAGGCTGGAAGAAGTAAAGCAGCATTAGTGTGTAATTACGCAGAGGGCTTTCAAGAGTGCATTTCATGGACATTCAACAGCAGAGCAGAGATTTCTTGGGTTTGTAGTGAACAAATACCAGTAGCATTTCAGCATATCTGTAAAATCAAGACTAGTCCTGAGAGAGGCATAATCTTACTAAAAGATGTGGATTAATTGGCAGAAGGGTGATTAATCCCTATTCCTGTAAGAGCCAGGAGTGAGTCAGATGAGGGTAGCCTCAAGGTACTCCTACAATTGAAAGCAGATATTCACATGACTGGGAAAAATCAACAATGGAATAAAGTGGGAGAAAAAATACTCTTGAAGAATAAAAATATTCTGGAAGAAGAACTGTCAAGATGACGGTCAGTCCTCTGCAATCAGCAATCCTGGTGCTAGGCTGTGGTTAGTAGTGAAATACAAATACATACCCAGTTTCATTTCCTAGAAACAACTAGAAACACTCCCTGCCTGCAAAACACTTACTGCTTGATCCACATAGAGCTACATGACCACACAGTTTTCAGCTCAGGTAAACTACACCTCAACAAAATTTTCTTAATTACCTGTAAAAATAGTTGTTGGAACTGGCACAAAGATCTGAAGTGACTCATGGTGAGGTGGGGCATTGCAATGCATGATGGAAAGGCCATGATTACTATTCAGTGGTGAATCCAACAAGAGAGGTCCATGGAACACCAGTCTATTGAAAAATGTGCCCTCTGGGCAGAGTTCAGAGAATATCTAACACCCGTCCTTGACGCACTAACTTCATTATTTCTGAAAAGTTACATAAGTTGTTATTTTATCCCATACACACTTGGAAAAAAAAAAAAAAAAGTTACTTGCTTGGGCCTACCTGCTTCTTTTCTAAACCCTGAGCTTGGTCTCTAATTTTAAGTGAGCATAAATAGGGAAAGCACAACGTGAAAAGTTAGACCTCCTAATACCACGTTCCTTCATCTCAAATCATTGCTGCAGTATTCATCTTAGTTACTCATTTACTAGTGAGTCTCAGTTGTTTAAAAGCTGCAAATGTGCATGGGGCAAAAAATATAATACAAGTTGTCCAATCAGTCAAACTAGCAAGTTAGACCTCATTTGGAGATTAGATGGAGAGTGATGTGCAGAAAAAAAAAACAAAACCAAAAAAACCCCCCAAAACCTCCTGAACCTGTGGTCAACTGAGAAAGCAAGCTACTCCTATGCTTTGAGATCCTCTTCCACTGCTGTAGTACAGAGACTGTTGTGAAATACTCTGCACGTTGATTTGCCTCAGAAAAAGATAATAGCAAAGGAAGCAAGTAAGGGAAGATTTGCAAATGGGCATCAAAAGACAGAAACATAACCACCACAAGCACACATTATATATTTCTTTACAACATATAATGTGTTTTAATGTTATAACAGATCTTTAGTGAAGCTGCCTGGAAGAGTTTTAGACATTGTGCAAGACATCATCAAGTTGGCAAAACATACAGCAATCAGATGAGTCAACATCAACAACACTGAAGACCCACACATAGCTTTCCCCACACAAAAAAAAAAAAACCTCTCCAAATTAGTAGGAAGAGATTATCTGTGTTAATTATTATCTTCATTACTTAAAGACTTATGCAGGTTATAAGGTAGGAAGAGGCATTCTATTAAAGCATTCAACGGGTCAACAATCACACAAGGACACAAAACAGTTCAAATTCATGCTCAGAAAAAGGAAGGAAGAATGAGTGCTCCTGAAACCAGAAGCGTTCTCTGCTTTTGATACTAACAGTCCTGACTGAGGCAAGCAGAATTGCATTTTCTATATGCTTTTAAAAGCTCTGTTTCCCAAACTGACCGCTTCACATGAATATTTGTAATAGACGAGGTACTGAACTGCACGAAACCCACGCACGTTTCCGAAACATGCTCAGGCAGCCCTTGGCTAACCCAGTGAAATCCAGCATTCACAACACAATCAGCATGTGTCCAGCTCCATTCTCCATGTACCCTGCCTGTTTCCAAAAGCCCCCCTCAGACTGGCCCTATTGGCAGCATCCTGATGTACTTACTATTCAGTGAAGAACCTGGCAATGCCATACTGACTAATATCTTCTCTGTTCTCCAGCAGCTGGCTCACTGCATCCTCCATGTACGTGAGGACATGTCTTTGAGCTGCAAATAAAAGACAGTAAGAGACAAAAATTAGAATACAAGGGGCCTGCAAAGCCCAGAGCCAGACCAACCTAGCTGTGTGCCTTACACAAGCCAACAAGCATTTGCTTCCTCAGCTAGAGAGTAGAGGTTTCATTCTCCCAGATATGGATAGTAGAATTCCTGAGCTAAATCCCTCTTTCTTTCCTGTCTACACAGAGTTAGTCATTAACGGTGCTTTTTAAAAATCCCCTGAGATTCTGGAAGTGAAGGAACAGGAGGAGTTGTGAGACTGCCTCATTGGAAAATGCTTACTCAAGAGGAGATCCTCATCTCTGCTCTGAGTCACAGCCATCTTTCCTATACAGATTGTCAATGCCGTATTGATATGGCAATAGGTAGGTGTTCCCCACCCTTCCCTCCTTACCAAAGCCAAGTAGCTCTAAGGTTGTTCTGTAGTCTTTTTCCTAAAGGTGCAAATAAAAGTACATCTGTTTCCATACAAGCATCAGTGAATGTTCTTGGAGTGGCAGGTGGGGAACAGGTCTCAATGCCAAGAGAGATTTATATTGCTCAACAGTCAGTCTCAAATAACTGCCTAAACCAAACATAAGGAAATTTCAGAAGTGGTGGATCTGCCAGTACCCAACCACAGAATGCCGCTCGCTTGTAAGACTCCTGAGTAAAGACAGTTTGGTACAACACAAATTGTTTTGCTGCTTCTGCAGGGGGCAGACTCTGTACAAACCAAGTATTTGCCAGGGAGGAAACAGCATAGATTTGCCACTGAGCCCCTTTGATGTTTTTGGCTAGAAACCAAGCTGGAGCAACAAAGAGCCGAGTCTGGGGTGATGCGCCAGCTACCAAGCAGCAGACTTTCCAAATCTACAAGTTCAACAATCAGAAGACAAGTCACAACGAACCCAGGAAAATCATTCCTAACCTGGAAAGCACACAAACCCTGTTCCCAAAGCACACACCTCCATCCTAAACACGTATGCTGCTGCACCTTTGCAAGTAGTGTCGTGCCCTAAAAAGAGCAGCAGAAAGCCCTTAGGGGAGTTAGGAAAGGCAAAGGCTGTTCTTGCTTCTTGCCAATCTGCTCCAGACTTGGCAGTATCATCCCCTCACCAGCAACTGGCCAACCTCAGTCCCACATCAATATTCTTCAAGCCATTTTAATTTGTGCTTAATATCCTGGTAAGCATCAAGCCTGCGCCACTTGATACACAGCATGGAAGTCCCTTTCATCTTAGTGTGGGGCAGGTGGACTTCAAGAGAGGCCCGGAAATTATTATTCCCAGTGGATACAGTCATTAAAAGTATGTAGGAACATTGATTGCTATCAGGGGATTTCTCTGCCTAAAACACTTTTCAGGACAATGGTAAAATTGGTTAAGCACACCCTGGAAAATACCTTGCAGCTGATAGCAAAATGGTGAGCCAAAGGTTCAAAGATATTATCTGGCACTAAAAGATACAGGGCGTAGCTTTATTTAATTATTTTAATGCAAAGGAATAAATTTAATTTATGTGAGCGATTAAAGAAAAATAGCTCTGCGCACCTGTGTCCCCTGAGGGAGGAAAGAGTTGTGCAGCTCAGTCACAGGCTCAAGATAGCAGCAACTGGGTAAACTTTATTTCAGCCCATCCTTCCTCCCTTTTCATTATGCAGCCCATCTCATACTCAGAAACTGTCTTCCCAGGCCCCTCTTGAGCTGTCAGCGGAATCAGATGAAGCCCGGGAACGGTACTCGCAGACAGGCTTCCATTCATCTCCGCCTGCAATACACTTCTGCTCAGCTGCAAAAACATTCTCAAAATTTTGTGGGGAAGTACACACTCTTTTCATAAAATAATCCCTATCAATGAAACATAATTTTGTTATTTTGCTGCTTTAGTGTCATTAACCTCTCCCCTAAAAGCCTATGGGAATAGACAGGCTTGGTCCCACAGTGCTATGCAGCACAAAGTGGCTGACCTCTGTAACAAATACCTCCGAGTCTGCTCCTGGAGAATAAATTAACTTTCAACACAGAATTCTGGACATTTTTGTCACACTTAAAAATGTATGCAAATATGCACGTGTCACTGTGGAATACAGTCGCTGGTAAAAGGGTATTTCTATTAAGCATTTTGTTGTATGGCCTAAGGATCCTGGCAAAGCCCTCTCTCTTTATTTCCCTGAAGGTAGGTAGAGGCGCGGGGGAGGGAAAAAATTGATGAGCAGAGAAGCTGAAAGAAAAGAGCATTTAAATCTCCTTGAGAAGTCTCTCTCTGCCTTTTTGGTTGCTGTGCTGTTTTCCAGGTAGCACAGTTCACACTGCCAAACCAAATTCCAGTTCCGGCTTCCTGTTCACTGGCTGCCCAGTTCCATGGAACGGTGGAAGTAGTATGTTTTATAACCCAACCAACTCTACCCTACACAGAAAAGCCATAGAATAAAATTTAATTTGCAGGCAGGTTGTAGCAGGCCAGAGAGGCAAAATAAAGTGCCAGGAGTCTGGTTATAGCAAAATAATAGTTCCATAATTTATACAAATGGTACTTTCCATAACAAACACTGGAACAATACTGGAACATTAACTATTTATGGAAGCAGGGTTAATCCGCAGGACCCTGTGCAAAATAAATGAGGTGATTCATACATTTTAATAGTTTTTGAAAATTCAGGGAGATAATGGTGTCTTGGTATACATGTTGGTCATATTTTTGAGGCTCAGTTCGCAACAGTGAGGCAGCAAGTCCAAATCAGAATGTAAAGCCCAAACACTCACACAACTGTGCTATTACAGCTTGCTGCCTCGTCTCATTTTCTTCCTGATAGAATTCCAGTATACTGCAGCTTCCACATAGGAGGTATTACAACAGGTTATGATCCTCAGCGTTTACTTGTTTATGGCTTATTGCAACAAAGTCTTTCCTTCCTACTAGTACAAAACTTTCCAATGCAACCCATATGTGATAAATTCTTTCCTGAAATACCATGCAACTACCCCAAACGGTAAGTAACTCTGCCTGCCACACTCATTTGGTAGGTGCTACTCTTTGCTGTCAGATTTAAGAACCACCAGGCAACTTTCCCAGAAGGATCTGACAGAGTAAGTTCACAGAGTAGTCTTCAGGCAGGCCATGACCTGATGTTAAGTAGATACCTTTGCACGGAATATCTTCATTCTTATCACTAAACCACTAGCAGTGATGTTACACACAGAGCCTCTGCCCAACCAGTAGCAATACGTACAGTACGGCTCCTCCAAAGCTGGCTACCTCAGCACGCGGGAGAATGGCCTCTGATGGTGCCACCACCACATTCACATGCTCATGCCCTACCAGCCCTCACATGCCCAATCTTTCAAGTGAATTTTGGAAGCAATGCCCTTTTGGCTCAGAGCCAAATTCAGGGTCGAACAGTGGCGGTTCAATTCAAGCAAGGCCAGACCACGTCATATAAATTTTCCCCAGCTTACAAGTAAAGGGCAAGACAGGGATTACACCCACAGCCTATCCACAATCTCCGTGGACTTCACTTCGACAGATTAGACAATCACAACTAATTCCATTTAGCCATGCACCAAAACATTTTGTATGTGTATTTAAAACAGTAAAAATTGTCCTTTCATAAGCCACAAAATGACTTGTTTCAATCTCCTTATGAGAACAAACAATATGCTAATTCATAAGTTTGATTACAAATATTGTTAGAATAAGCACTGGGACTTCAAAGGAAAATGAAAACGTAATGCGAATAATACCACTACACGAAATAGAATATATGCACTGAAATTCTCAAAGCCAGAAATTCATAAGGAAGGAAGGAAATACATGTCACCTTTCCGTGATAATATTGCATGTATGTAATATTTTTATTATCAGCAGTGCTCAGGAATGGAGAGGGTTAAGATCTTGGAAGTGCCACAGCACTGTGTGTCAGTTACAGGTCACCTACTTCAGCAGGTATTAGCAACACAATCACTAAACCATACTGGTTTTGCATACTAGTTTCCCAGTTTTATAACTTAGATGCAACTTTCTAATGCTGCATTGATAAGAAGCTTCTCTTTCCAACAAGTTTGCCTTTTCCAAAGGCACAGGAGAAAAACTGGAGGTCACTATCCCAGCACACTTACCAAGAAGTGATGCTGCCTGTCATACTTGAAAGGAATAGCAAACACAGGATGGCCAGAAGGTGCAGTAAGAATAGCAGCAGATGCTGCAAAAGAAAAATAAAGTGCACTAAACAACGTGAAGAAAGAGTATGACTGGAATAAATTGGTATAGGACAGCAAAACACGTCTCACATACTTTTTTTAAAGAAAAGCAGCAAAACACAGCCCTACAGCAGAGGTAAGTCTTCATTTATCAAATTATTATCAAATCAGCTAGCTACATTATTGCTCAAGTAGTCATGAGAGATGACTTCGGGAATATGAGCTGTCTACCAAAACAATTTGTACCGTATGCACATAAGAGGGCTTTTTTTTTTTTTATGGCTGGTTCATTCCTGGCATAACTGGGTATGTTGAAAAATCAGGAGTGGGAATTCCTGGATAATAAGACCAGCATTTATTAATTATTTGTCTCCTCCTCCACTTAAGTGACAAAAATACACACTTTGCATTCAATGCAATTAACACTGTGATTAATTTCAATTATCAGAAGTTCAAGAGCATAATAAGTTTAAATGAATTTGGGATATTTCTGGTATTTTTTAATTTCTGAGACTATATAAATTCAAAGCTAAATACCCTTCCAGAATTTATTCTAAATTGGAGCTTAACTCAGGACACTACTGTATTAAGCACACTGGAAAGACACATCTATAGTAATACAAAATCAATTTCAGGCAAATATCACCAAAACAATAATGATGCAAGAGGGAATTAGTAAGGACAGAAATTGCAAGAACAAAATCATGTCAACTCTGGATGTTTTTTCCAGCATTAATGTTCTTTCAGGATGCTCTTTTCAATCTTTTCAGATACCATTAGTGATTTAATGTCTTCAGATATCACTAAGGAATGGCTTGGGCAAGAGAAGTATGTAAACAAAACAATCAACCTAAAAGCTAAATCACTATACAGCTGTAGTTTTTCCAGCTTTGCCCAGCTTCACAGTGTAATTTCCTATTAAACCTCAAAAAATATATATTTTTTCAAGGAGACAACATGTAATGAAGTATGAGTAGACCTTGCCATACCAGAGATATCACCACCAGGAGAGACATGTGCTGTTACTCAGGAACACATGATAAATGCCCACACAGCACAACTATATCGTATTTCGTATGTTCACAGTTTCAAAACCACTTTCAACAAAAAATGTAAGAAATGTTTCAGTTTATAATTTATTTCAAACAGTTAATCAGCATATTAATCACAAACCATGACATTGTACTCCTTCAGTTTGCACTCCTGAGGCTGCACACAGACTGACTCAATTGTCCAAGTCCCTCCAGCAGACCACTTCTTGCAAGATGTTGTACAGCTGCTAGAAATCACCACCTCACCAATGCCAAATTGTTGAGCTATCAGTTTTGGGGTTGGTTTTGTTTGTTTTGGTTTTTTTAAATCTGAATCTGTTTTGTTTTTTTTTTAATCTGAATTCATGCAGTGTATTATTAACTTGTGAAAGTAATGGTCATTCTTGCTTGTTATAAGAGCATTAAGTAACCTAACGGTTCCCTACCTGTTCATACTCAAACACAGAAGGTCTGCGTACTCTCCAGTTCTGGAAATCTACCTAGATTGGGATCACATTTCACCTGTTACCTTTCAAGTTAAGATGGAAGTCCTGTAGTGCAACAGGAGGTTTGGAGATGAAACCTCCATCTTTTAGAGAAAGTACTAAACTGAGTCTAAGAAGATTCAAACTTATGCAACATTTCTACAAGCAAACTCTTATTCTTTCTTAAAGAAAATGATTGCGTTTGGACTTTCCAACTCAATATTTCTTAAGATGGTTCAGAAGAAGAGTAAACTCTAGGTATCCACAAAGTCTCTACGCAACTGAAGTTCTCTTCTGGGAGCAACTCAGTTTTGTAAAAGCACCTATATTGTGAACATTCTTTCTAATCATGAAGTCCAAGACTTCTTACAAGAGAGATGAGGAAACGTACCATGTTTCTGGCACTTAATATCCCCACGCGTTACTGATAAGGCACTTCCCTAACAGAGTATTTGTGTTCTTACATGTCTTGCATTGGCAAAGGAAGAAAAGAAAGCACATCCTGGAGCTGGGGAGTAGAGGGGAGGAGAATCCACAGAAAAATTGAAGTTCATAAATTTGCAATAATCTACTGCTTTTTCTCCATAACAGGAAAGGGAGGGGGAGCGAATACAATTTGAAGCTTCAGAAGACAGCTGCATGAGCAGAACAATACACTAAGTGCTCCATTGCCTGCTATAAATAACGGAGCAATCACCAGTTATTAAACCATAATGAGGAAGGCATGGAAAAGTGTCTCAAATAGGCCTCATTTTGCCTACTGTAGTTCCAGCCTCATCCATCAAATGCGAAACACATTTTCATCACTATCCCCAAACACTAGATGTTGTTTATTCAGTGAAAATGCTGTTTAAGATGTCCTGCTTGTTACAACATCTTCACTGTAGCCTTTCTGCCAGCTCTGCAGACCGCATCCTATTTCCTATTCACTGAGTCATCTCTGTTCTTCTACCTACTGTCTCACAACCATTGTGGCATGAGACATGTTGCCCTGATTTTTATTTTCGAGGAACTCTGCTGTACCAAAGCTTCACAATTATTTTTTATCTTAAGTTAATGCTTAATTATCTTCCTGTTCGCTTCGATTTTAACTTACTACTGCTTTTATTTCCCTCTTAGCAGCCAAATTGGATTTGGAAGAATCATCTCAAACACAAAAAATTTAAAAAAAAAAAAAAAAGTAATGTTATTTTGGCCACTCGTTTTATTTGTTGGCCTGGTTTTGATATTGACAAAGGAAAAAAGAGGTTGGATTAGGCTTGCCCATCCCAGGTCAGGAGAGAGAGTGCCATCTGATCTGGGAGACTCAGAGAATACCTTATGTGGCAGCCTGGGGCAACACAACTTCAGAATGAAATCACAGAAAGTGAAACTTATCACAGTTGCTTACAACTCAACATCAGATAACTCTATTAATAAGACTTTGAGGCACACAGTAGAACAAATCCAAAGCACAGTGATTTCAGAATGCCAGGTGCATGTATAAAACATAAAAGCATCTTATGAAAACACGTGGGGAGGTGTATTTATATTGGGGAAGAGAGTTGGGGTTTTGGGGGTTTTGTTTTTGTTTTAACCAATTCCCCACTGCAAATACACAATTCATTCAGTAGGATCTGTGAGCAGTTCGGTAAGTTACAAAGTCTCAGAAAAACATTGTTATTGGTGACCTTACAGCTAATAACAATATCAACATGTAGCAGACACTTTTCCCCCTCTTAACAGATATTGCAACCTAAACAGAAGGACATCCTAAGCGATAGACAGAACAGGCTCTTATACAAGTTATTGCTCAACCTGACATGCTCACATGAGTGTCTTTTTCTGACCCCAGTGTCAGAATAATTTAGAAGATTTTACAATATAAAAAAGAAATGGTAGATCAGCATGTGGAACAGAGTTAAAGGAGGCTCACTTTAAGTAGGTTAATAAAGCTGCTTGCACCTAACAATCTTACACATCTCTTAGAAGTCTCATTTCTCAACCTCAGGTGTGAAACAGAAAACTGGTTTATTCTTACACTTTAAAAATATTTAGTGTGCTTCCTAGATTGTTTTGAGTGATTCAATCCTTACAGACAAGTTTCACACAGGTAAAAGTGCCTATTTCATTAAAAACAATTAAGTGAACCTAAAACCAAGTTGGCTCATTAAAAAAAAAAAAAAAAGAAAAGAAATTTTTTAGGTTTCAGCCTAGAGCAAATCTGTGGAAAAGTTATGAGTCTCTCCTTAAAAGCTTAGGTTGAAAACACTGGCACCGGACGATTGATAGAGTAGCACAAAGCCAAAGGGAGTATCTGCATGGTACACTGCAATACTGCTCTCAAATAACTGAGCTGGCTCCAGAATTGAAATCGGCAATAAGAACTTCAGCAAAGTGAGTTTTCTGAGAATCACCCCAAACAGAGCACTAAACAAACTCTTATTTCTGCCTTGACTTTCCTTAACACAAAATGGCATTGCAGTTACGTAGGTATGCACAAAGTACCCTGCCAGCAGCCTAGGAGCAAAAGCACAGATTCTAAACACTCATCCCTATTGCTGTGATGCCTATGAAGGAATATGTAGGAGATCCCTCCTCAGTGACACTATTGCTAGGCTAAACACACTAAGCTCTTTTAGTCTCCTCCCTCCAAGACAAGTTACCCATTTGCTGGAAGCTAGTAATGTTTCTCTAGTCTTGTTCCATTTTGACTTACCAGAGATGGTAAAATCATGGTGGAACAAGTAGCACAAACCAATCCATGCCATTTCTGACCTTTCCTGGTACAAGAAAGCCACAGTAAATTATGTACACCTTTATAAGAGTTATTACCAAACAGCCTCTTGGGCCTAGAAGGTAATAGCTGAAGAGTTTCACTTTAAAAATACAGTCTTGAACACATTCCAAATGCTTACGACTTGTAATTCATCTCCTCTTTAGCAATTAAGTGAAGTCATATTGACTTGATTCCATCCTAATTATTTTCACTTGACACATTAACACCGAATCACTTTGCTCCTTAGTTTCCTGGACATCAAACAGTACCATAAACTGTTAGAGCCAGGTTAAAAGAATGTTGTTAGTAAGGGAGCGACTGCTTTATAAGTGAAGAAATTTCTAGTCCGTGTGGGAAACATTACCAACGTTACCTCACTTCAGAAGAAAAGCTGACATTCATACCACCTCCTTCTGGCTCATTAAAAAAGCTGGGAAACGAGCACAAAATAAGGTTGCTCACACAGATCTGCGAGTGGAACAGGCTGGTCATGGGCACAATGAGGTTAGGGTCTGCCGCCGTGTCTCGCAGTGCCAGGTCGGGAGGAGATGGCAGCTCACCTCCCTCAGCCCGCATGTGAGGGCGCCGAGGGGAGCTCCCTGCCCCCAAGAGAGCCCCGCAGCCCTCCCGCCTCAGGGGAGCACCGGGAGAAGCACCGACCTGTGACAAACACCCCCCACCCCTGGTGCTGTCCCCTCCTCAGCCGAGAAGGTGGACACGGAGTCACTCCCACCAGCCTCGACCCGGCCCGGGGGCGCGCCACGGCCCTGAGGCCGCTGTCCCCGGGAAGGCCGGGCCGGGCCGCCGCCTCCGCCCCCGGCCCCACCGAGCCCTCCCCACGCCGGGCCGCAGCAACACCCAGGGGACCGGTCCCTCGGGGCGCTGCCCCCGCTCCGCTGCTCACCCAGGTACTCGGGCCCCGGCAGCGAGAGCCGCTCGGGGCTCAGCATCCTCCCGCCGCCGCTCCCTCCCGGCTTCCGTCCGTTTCCAAGGCGCCCGACGCTCCCAGCGCTCAGGGCCCGGCGCTGCTCGGCCGCTCGCCCCGGCTGGGAACACGCCCCCGCGCCGCCAGGGTTCCGCGCCCAAACCCGGCCTCAACCCCCCGCCACGCCCCGCCACCCCCGAGCGGGGCCAGCCCGGCCAGCGGCACAGGTCAGGGCTGCGGCAGGGCAGGGGGGGACATGAGTGACCTCGGGGGAAGGGTCTTTGGAGGAGAGTGATGACATGGCGGCCTGGCCTTGAGGAGGGGGTCGTGGGCAACATGGCGGCCTGGCCTTGAGGAGGGGGTCGTGGGCAACATGGCGGCCTGGCTGTGAGGAAAGGGCAGTGGGTGATACCCTGGGCAGTGAGCTCCGGGCCTGAGGGACACCTCCGAGGGAGGAGAGCTGGTGAAGCGGAAGACCCCAAACAACACGAGGATGTGCATGTGCAGAGTCATTCTGGTTAGATTTAGGTTGGAAGCCAGAAGGTGCGGAACGCCAGGGGCTGTTGGGACTACAGCTGTGAGGGGAAGAGACGAATTTGAAGGTGAATGAAGGGCACTGTGTAGCACCCTTGTCCCAGGGAGCAAGGACCTAACAGGGTGACCAAGGAGGTCTTTTTACAGCTGTTGATTTTCTGTCTGTATCCCTCCTCTGCCGTTTTTTTTTGCAATCCTCATGCTCTGGAGTGGGAGGTATGGGGAGCATCAGGAATTGTCATTTGTTCACAAGAAAGTAGGAACTAGCAGAAAAGTCCTGAGCTACGGAGCTCTTTCTGTTCATGTCTGGGAATCGTCCTTGTCCCGGGGATGTAGGAGAGGCAGAGCTCTTCACAGGGCTGGAAGCAGCCCTGATGGACTGCTCCTCCACAGAAGCTGATGGGGCTAAAACTCCCAAATTACTTTACAGAAGGACTGGAAGTGGTGTCTGTTTTTAGTGACAAATGCAAAAGAACAGAAATCAAATAAACCACTTGTGTGTGCATATAACCAGCCTTTATTCCACTGGAGGAAAGAGCTGAGTGTGACTGTTGGCAACTCAACTTTAATCTATACTCACACGAGAGCCACAGTTAAAAAGGGCAAGCAGGATGTTGTAATTTACCTATTCATATCCTCCTCCCCAAAATTGCCTGGACCACTCCAATGGCTGTGGCTTGTTTGTCTTTAAAAGGATATGGCTTAGATATAAATATTTCAAAGATGGGCAGAGAGAATATTTTAGGAAGCGGCCAATGAGACACTCCAGTGTGAAGAATGATTGCAAAAATGTAAGATTGTCTTAGAGAGATTATGCATAACATATAAAATGATGTTATCTAAAATGATTTGTGCTACAATGAAGCTCATTAAAAGCTCATATTTGTTCAGTTTTGCAGTTTGTGCATTTGGTTACAGGCTATAAAATTAAAGATGGTAAATTTTTTGATAAAAGATACAATTAGATTGTAGAATACGTTGACACAAGATATTTTTGCAGCCAGGAATTCAGCAGAATCTAGAAAGGAAGCAGATGTTTTCATGCAGAATGAGAAAACACAGGATTATGTCGTTCCTACAAAAGCATAAGGGAAAAAAAGAGAGCATAATATGTAGGAATATGAATTATCCTACTTCACAGTGAAGCCAATTATCTGACTAATGTGGTTTTGGAAAACATTTTTCCTAATGTGATGTCTATTCCATAACATGCTCGCTTTAGAGTTTCTGGCACTTTTCAGTGAGGTATCTGGTTCTAGGCTACTGTTAGAGAGGAGAAATGGAATTTGATAGACCCCCTGCGATCAATAGGTTTAAGAGCATAGTTCCTGCACTTTAGTGTCAAGATCTCTGTTTTCACAAGCAGTCCTTTATCATCAGCCAGGTAGTTTCACTGGTGTTCAGAAGCCAAATATAAAAGTCTTCCTCTCCCATATTACTGGTCAGCTGAGCTGGTAGGAGCCTTCCACAGGTTATGCACTTTCTTTTTTGTTGTTTAAACTATTTGTGTAAACTACAATTTATCCTTGATCAGTATCCAGAGTACTCATTTACAAGAGGCCTTTAAAGTCCAGTTTTAATTACTACATTCTAATATTTCTATTTTTCATTCTCTCTGGGACTTTTTTCTTGTTACTATTTGGTCTCTACGGGTTGGATTTTGTTATTTCTTTTAAACCAGCTAAGGGAATCCTTTTGGACACAGAGCCCATTTGTGGTTGTAATAATGATAAGTTTCAGTAGTAGTGGCGCCTGACTGTTAACGACTCAAAGAAGACTATATAAAAACAAGATGTTGCTTCTGGAGCCATTTATAGAATTCCCTGGTTACTATTATTTCTCTCTGGGTCTGCCAGAGCCAGGATTAGGTGATACAACAGATCAGCTGCAGGACTCACCTGTTGTCGCACGCTCATGACCTGAAAAGGAGGAAATGCTGCCAGCCTCACCATAGGTATTACGTTTGTTTTCCCATATTGATTTTAGAACCTTAGACTAGTTCATTTTAATGAATTGAGAAGGCATTTCTGCATCACTAGAAAACATCTGCAAGTTTAATAGCTACCTCAAAAGGGGAAAATCTAACAGGGGCTTAATGTTCTTTTGGACCCAGCTGGAAGGACAGTGAAAGCACGTATTTTTCTCTGTCACAACTCCTTGGTAGATTATCAGAGGTACAGGTCTCACTTTAGAGCAAGTGAAGTACACTTTTACGGTCGCCATCTACGCTGGGAATCATGGTGGTGCTTATATTTCTTAACTAATATTGTTGAGTTTTGTCTACCTGGGACATTTGGGAATACAGATCAGACTTTCAGGAAGGATCAGTTGGACTACATTGACACATTTTGTGCATACCCTCTTTCAGAGTTAAAGTGGTTTAAGCAGTCTTTCAGAAACCATACCTTTAGGTAAATTAGGCTAATTTACTTTTATAAGAGTCTGTGTGACCACAAGCTTGAAAATAGTCAGTGGCATAATTTAAATTATGTCATGAAAGAAACTTTCTTTATTACGTTATGATGCATGGACTGAAAAACTCCTTTCTGTGTTAGTTTTATAAATGTTTCTCAGCAATTTAGCTTAACTCAGATTTCTGGTTTCCTCCATTCCCACATACTTTGCTCCCACTATTTTAATTGCTTAGCTTAGTCTTTGCTGGTTTTACGTTCACTTTCCTAAATGATACTATCAATGTTGCGCTGGAATACTTCCCTTTTATTAGACAAAGTTCTCCTGAGAAACAGCTCCTCTTTCAGAGAGAGTATTATATAGAATAATAAACAGGACTAGATATCAAGCAACAAATTCCAGAGGAAATGCCTTGTTTTAAACAGACTAAGTAATTTTGTCTGGCTTCTATTACTTTTTCTTGGAATGAAATATTTTATTTGCTTAAAAAATTTAACAATTATTGCTAAAGTTGTTAAAATAAAACCTAGACACATTGGAGGAAACTTCACTTTTCTATTTTTTTTTCTTCGGGTGACAGTTGGAAATGCTATTGCTTTAAGCATTACAGCTACAATGTACAAAGAACTAGGCTGCAGACAGTCTTCAGTCCTGTTCCGTCTGACTTCTATGAAGTTGATGTAAGCCAGTTTCACAGAAACACTAGTCTCCAGCCTTTCTTGTTCATCCTTTGAGTATCCAAAGCCTTCTCCTATTTTAAAACAGTTAGCTAAGGGCCTGCCTTGTGCTAGACTTAGCTTTTTGGGGTTTGGTGGTGCTTTGTATTTTTTGAGGCTTCCCACACATTTGCCAGCTGAGCTTTACCTAGTACATAATAATGTGATAGCAAAATGTGCTTATCTTAAGACACACAAAACCCAAATTGGACTGAGAGGAGAAAAACATTGAGTTAAACAGCTGTCAATCTTTATTGATAACCTACTATTTTGGAGACCATAGTAGAGATAAATTTTGAGGAGAGGTTTGAAAAATGGAGAATAAGAGCTTCTTATGCTATCATTTATGTAAATTATTGGAAACCTTGTAAGTGAAATTAGGCTTCTATTATGCAAGACATTTTAAAAATTAATGGCACTGAAGCTGGATGATTCATTTATGAGTCAGTGGCAAACCCATAAAAACCTCCCATTAAATTTCTGATTTAATAATTATTTTTATGAATTATGACCAAACTGTCTAAACACACGCCCTAAAAACAAGATTATCTTAAATAGAAAGGTCAGTCCAAATCACAATGAAATTATGTGATGAAATCTCTATTTTCATATTGTTGATTCCTCAGGAGATATTTACAGAGAAAGATCCAGTACTTCTAGTGCTTATCCTAATCTGAGCCTTCTCAAGCTGAATGATCTGTTTATGTAGTTCACATGCAGCAGAGTGGTTTTGCACAACAAGTAAGCCAATCATTTTTCTCTAATAATGCAGTATTAATACCAGTTTACCTCCTCAGGTAAAACCTAGACAAACGGATAGGACTTACGTTGTGCTTGAAGATCAACAGACTTTACAGAAACAAGCTTCACAAAGTTTCTCACTCCTAACAACTGCCACGAGATGAAGTCTGGAAAAAAACTCAGTGTTTTCCAGCTTGTGATAGGACATGATGACAGGCGCAGCTCTCTTAAGCAGCCAGAATTTGTATCATTAAAGGACTTAAATTTGACACCTGTAATCGTACCTGGAAGTCTTAAGCCAAGAAAAGTCTTAACTGGTAAGGTGTCATCAGCATGCAGAAAACTGTGCTGTGAACATTATGCCATCATAGTTTATTTTTTATTTAGTAGTTTAACTGCATTTTAATCTGCATTGCTGAGGTTTTATTTTTTCTTTTGAACTGGTGGACAGAGAGAAAGTAAGCAGAGATGTGATCTAATGTTGAGCTCTCTCTATATTGATGAACTTTGTGTTCACCTGCGGATTTAGGTCTAATCAAGCTCCCAGATCCATGTATTTTAAATAGAAGTTGTTAGGAAAAAAACCTTGAAACATTCTTCTACTCGTCAGTCATAGGACTACTTTAAATTCTTAGTGATCTGCTTATGACAAGAGGGAATATCATTGTGACAGATTCTGTGGCTTATAGAGGCCACATCTTCACTTTAAAATCAAGGGTAGCTGAAAATTGTGTGATAGATTCCTGGCATGTATTAAATGCACTGTCCAAACTCTGGTCGGTTTTGACCTTAGTGTTAGCAAGCAAAGTTGGCTTTTTTTGAAACAGCAAACTGTTGAAAGACTCTGGTTCAGGTTTTTTTTCCCCATTATCTGGTCAGGAAGGAAAGGGCAACATCTTTAAAAGTACTTAAGTACCAAGCAAGTGACCCTTCTCTGTTGGAATGCTGCCCCGCTAATGATGCAGAGAAGAAAAACAGCCATTTCTGGCAGAGTTTGCAGGATGTCTCATGCCAAACAAAAAAGTCTGAAATGCCTGGTAAAAATAAATATCACTATGAAATTCTGGCATGGGAAACATTTCTGACAGCCAAGGCTTAGCTCATCCTGGGGGGCAACCCAAGAAGGCCTGAAGTTTTCATTCTTCGTTCCTACTCATCGAATGTTCCTTGCAGAGTTAAGCTGCCGGACTGTGTTATCTCCGAGACCAGGTGTCTGTGTGAGAAGATTTTAATAGGTAATGGCTCTGTGTGTGTGCAAGAGAGTAGGCAAGTCTATATGGGAGAGTGAGCTATTGCTTCTTGGGCTGCAGTGAAGGAGTAACTCTTGACAGCTATACTGGCCAGCTCTTACGGGAAAGGTATATAACTTTCTGTAGGCAGTACAGAGATTCAGCACATTCAGAATACTCTGAAGGTATTTTGTCTTATAACATCTACAGAGAAATGCAAATTAGGGAAGCAAGGGGGAAAAAAACAACTGAAAGAAAGAGGAGATCACAGATTAATTAAATTGTGGAACTTTTGCAAAACAGTCCTTAGTTCTGCTTCTTAGGTACACAAAAGAGAGCCTGAGTGTTTATTAGGGCTGTTGTGAGACAGCACTTTGGAATCCTGCAGCTATGCAAGAGCTGAAGTCAGTATGGTTTTTTAGTTAAAACGTATATTTAGTTAAATTTAGTTACATTGGTATCGCAGTCATTCACTCCGTAATATAAAAGGACAAAGTGATGAATGTTCTTTCCTTTCTGCTATACAATACTGCAGTTTTTTTCAAGAGTGACATCTTTGTGGAGTCACTAGAAGAGAAGATAGAGACCAGAAGATGATATAATGGTTGGAGTTCTTAGGAAGAGAAGTTGAGGACTAGTGGGTGGGGGGTGGAAAGGGTAATGTGCAAATCACTTACTGAGAGAGAAGATAAGCAAGGGGAGACTGAAACAGCAAATTAAGATCATGGCAATTAATTCTAAACATAATAGAGGGAACATGGATCATTTTCCAGAATATAGTAGCAAATTAAGACATTAAGTCTTATCTGAGGAATGTATTTAAATTTCTGTTTTGATTTGTTAACTTTGTCATGCTAGTTTCTAAACCACAGCAAAACAAATTGCCCAGTCTGCATTTGAAACTGACAATAACATGTTAGATAGTAAGAAAATGTCCTTAAGGTTCCAACTCTTTACATGTTAAACTTTACGCAGTGTTAGTGAAAGAAGGGTTGTTCCTTGAACACTTAACGTTTAGATGTGGATCAGAGTTTCTCTCAAACTGTGTGACTAGGGTCCATTTCTGATATTTACTAAGCATACTCAGCGTGCTCTAAGTTATGCGAAACAGAAACCGGTAGCCTCTGTGACAGTTGTCACTGTGCATTAAAAGCATGGTTTTGTACTTGCTGAAGTCACTGGTAAAATTTCCATCAACTCTGCTTACCTAGAATGAAGCATAAGTGGAAATACGATACACAAGCCCACATCACCTTGCCCCTCTCAGAATGCTAATATTATGTTAATATGCTTAAGTATCCTAAAATCCTAAAATTGCAGTGACATGGATAGAAGTCTTTGTGGCTAGGAGGGAGGTTGGACATGTGTGCATATGCGTGGGTGGCTGATCTCAGATTCACGTGGAGGGTGTGTGCAACTCTGGATCTTGCTCCCACCTCTGGCTTTATTCAGGTCTCTCTTGGTGCTGGTAAGAAGCAATTAATTTGTTCCCTCATTCGCATTTATCAAGAGCTAATATGAGAGGGGGAGAGGTGTTAAGAGGCGTCTCTGATTGAGACACCTGATAGGAAAGCAGATGGTTGACATGCCGTATCTCTTATCAGACAGTCTCAAGGGTTATATCTTGTGCATGCTGGCAGTACTTGCCTAACCCATCATGCCAGTAAAGTATTAGAACTGAATCATCTTCAAGAAAGAAAACACTCTTTATCTGCCTGGCTACATTTTTACATGTCACTCATCTCCATAGTGGCAGGGCTTCTGCAAACAAGAAAGGTTTGTGAGCTGAGGGAAAGATATGTTTATGCCTTTCACATCTGTTCCCATGACTACTTGTCTCTCTTACCGGCCCCATTCACGTACTCTGTTTTTTTGAGAAAGGAAAAGTCAGCCCATCAGAGATATTCTGGATACTGAGACGCAAGGTCA
The DNA here is from genome assembly GCA_013400135.1 of Rhinoptilus africanus. Taxonomy (NCBI): domain Eukaryota; kingdom Metazoa; phylum Chordata; class Aves; order Charadriiformes; family Glareolidae; genus Rhinoptilus; species Rhinoptilus africanus. The sequence continues at coordinate 228,482 of VXBO01013317.1, read as the reverse complement.
CCTCTCTTTCTGATTGTGTGATTGATTTCTACCGCAATCTTTTTTATCTGAATACAGAGACTACTGATAAACTACATTAGTAGCTTGAAGTCAAAGAAAGACAGAGGTCTTCAGTTCTTTTGAAAATGCTTCTTTGTGCAGTCAAAAATTAATTTAGGAGCCACAACTTGCTATTTATCCATTTGAATGTGTTTGGAGAATAAAGGTGGTTAGGCTTCTGTCTTCAAACTGAATTCTGCTACTGTTAGCTTTTAAAAGAACATTTTCCTTTTATGCTCTTCCTCTTTTCTCTCCTTTTTTTCTGTGCCAGAGTGAAGGTATTAAACTGTGCTGTTCCTAAGGCTAGGCCACAGGCTACCTTTGCAATGCAGACATTGTGCAAGGCTTGGGTAATTGCCATTTCTCTGCAGGGAGGAGTCCCATCAGGAATAGAAGAGGGTGTATTTGCATTATTTTTACATAGAGGATGTACGGGAACCAGCAAAAGAAGGAGAAGAACCAGCTTGCAAGACACCCAGGAAGAGCTACTATCTCAAAGAAAACATGAAGAAAGCTTTGGGTTTGGCGTTTTTTTCCTAGTTTGAGAGTCAATTTACTTAGGGTTGGGTTTAGTTTGTTGGTTTTTTCCCAGAGTGGAAGGTTGGACAGCCTGGCAGGTTTGCTTCAGTCCCACCTTCCAGACACACAAAAAAGAAGGGAGGGAGTTCAGGTGAATCTGCACTTTGGTCATGAAATTACAAAGGACCTTTTGCAAAGATTCTTCATCTCTTAGCCTCTAAATGTAGCCATTTAGTAGTTTCGCTGTTCTGCACTGCAAAGTAGTATTGATGGTGGTCCATGAGATGATCACAATGTTTCCCAAAATAAATGTGCATTTGGAAAGGCAGCAGATAAATGAAAGGTGAAGAAAATGGAAGACGTAAGCTCTGACTTGTTAACCTGAATTCTATTTTGTTGTAAATTAAAACAATTGTGGTAACACTGCAGGAGATGGCATATGGAGTTTTCTTAAGGAGTAAAGGGCAGTAACTTGAGAAACACTTTAAAGGACAGTTCTGACAGGACTTGAGTGTTTATGACATCTATGAGCATATCTGGGTACGCAGTAGTAGTGCTACTGCTTAGAAAACTTCATGGAAGGCAACAAGGGAAAAAGTGGTAGCATAAAGTATGAATCAATGCTAAAATTTCATTTAATGTGTTTAACACAGAGACCATCATTTACAAACTAGGTTACCAGCTGTGAAAGCTGTAAGTTCCTCAGCTTTTTGCAAAATTAAACTGTTTCTTTACATGTCCACAGTGAGTTCGGAGGTGCAGCTCTGTGATTGCATCTTCCCATGTACAGGTAAAACCTTGGCTTCTAACTTACCTGGTATTCCAAGCTACCACCTCTTTGGTTCACTGGTGATACTGAAGAGGGAACTGATGTGGGTAACGCAGCAGTGGAATAATGGTAGAAATTAAAAGGGCTATTGAAAAGTCCCATAGTCTGATAGCGTGGAATCCATGATTTTATCTTGAATGTAGAGCTCTGTTGGGAACAACTTGCTATTTTCCTGGCTTTTCTGTACAGTCAGTGGCGCTCGCTAGCAACACAGAATTTGCTCAACCAAAGCGCAGAGTTTGTAGTGATCTTTCCAGTTAGAAATTTCTGAATTATATCCATTGTGGAACCTAGTTTTGGGAGGGGTCCCAAAAGATCGCCTTGTCCAGCCTGCACTGCATCAAGACTCAATATATGAAGGCTAGCACCGGCATGCTTATCAAACTTTCTTCTTAAAAAATGCCAGTGGAAGAGATTTCACAGTCCCCCTAGACAGTCTGCTGCAGTGCTGAAAAATCCTTAGTTGGAATGCTGATCAGCAAAGTCTTTTAAGCATTTCTTGCCACAAATCAAGTTGTCTCTTTCATGTCTTTCTACTGGAGCCATAGAGAAAAGTTGATCAACATCTCTCTAATGAGTTTGTATGTATCAGAAAGCTGCATCTCGCTTCAAGCTTGTGTTTTCTTGACTAGGCAAATCTAATTCCTCCAGCTTTTTCTCAAAAGTTTTGTTTCCTAGACTTCTTGTTCTTGTCTTTATTGTCTTGTTTCTCTTCAGCTGTGTTTATATTTTTAAGGTGCTCAGCCAGGACCAGACATAATAGGGGCTTCAGTACCTGCGAAGTTAAGAAATCAAACAAATTATCTTGTATGTGACACACCTGTTAACACATTCCAGAATTAAATCCATTTTTTGGCAGTGGCACTGCGCTGTTGATTTACGTTGTTCTTTATCTGTACAACCCTAAGATCTGTTTTTGCTGTATTTCTGTCTAGTCAGGAATTCACATTGTTCATTAATGTCTGTTTCCTAAGAATAATATTTTATATTTCTCATTACTTTTTTTTTTCCTTGTTGGTTTTTGAACAACCTGTCCAATTTGTCAATAGCATTTGGGATATCTGATCTCAGCCTTCATAGTGTTTGCATCCCCTGCCATTGTTTTGAGGTTATCAGGTTTTTTAGCACAGATTATACAAGCATTAATATCGCGTCATGTCTTTCTGAGGTGCCTTTGCATTTTGATCACTAACCACTGATAACCACTATGGTTTTCTTCTATCAGATGCCTGCGCACCTTCCACTAGTTGTATTTAAAATATCATTCTATGAAGGTGTCCTGCAAGATAGTGCCGAAAGCCGCACACGATGTATCGCATCCATTGCCTTCTATTTACCCCGTGAGCTTAACATCGCTTAAAACAAGGGAACCTGATTTAGTGCAAATGCGTTTTGCCCATTTTCCGTGTGCTTTTTTTCATTCCATTAAATTAATTCATTCTATCCCAAATATTTAGAACACAATTGCTCCAAACCTTTCTGAATGTAGCAATTAAGCTATCTGATCTGTCATTCTCTTCTAGGAAACTCGAGGTGTGGAGAAGCATCTTCCCAAGAAAGGGGCCATTTGAATGCATTAAAAATACTTTGACAGGTAAGACCAAAACTTGCCATCTCGTTTTTTCCTTTTTTTTTTTTTTAACCTCTACTTAAGGTCTTTGCTGTTTTAAAATACCTAAAGTGTATTTTCCCTGGTAACCTTGCCTTGTTCCGATTCCTTCCTTTCTTGTTTTTCCAATGACACCATGTCCTTGGTTTTGCTTTTCCTAACATGGTGTTGCTATTTAAAATCACTCTGAAAATTATGCTAACTTTGAGTATGTTTCATAGTAGTTATTTTCTGTAATTGGATTGGTTTATTTCTCTAATGTGTCTGTTTGGAGCGGAGGGGGGGACAATTAGTCCTGAAATGGTTATTATGATAATAATCTTCTCCCTGCTCCCTTTATAATGCCTGGTGTGTTTTGTTTTGTTTTTTTTTTATTAAGCATGTTGTCATATAAATTAATGGTTAATTATATTTTAATTCTTTCTTATCTTTCTTACAATACTTGTGTTCTATATAACTTATCAGTGATCTATAAATTACTACAAGTTACTTAATATTATGTTCCTCCCTCATAGCTGTGGGTAAAAGCAAGTACCTGCCTTCTGCATGGGTTGAGGTGCATTCTGATATTAACATAGTCTTTTTTGAAGTTATTTGGTCTGAAAGAGGCAAGTCCTAAGCATATGGTTCAATTTTACCAGCATTATTTAGCAACCCTTCTCGTTTTCTTTCAACAAAAATAGCTGTTTTACACTGCATAAATCCACTTTACAATTATTCCCCAAAGATCCTACATGGAATCAGAGCTATATTCATAGTATTGTATCAACAGGTTTATACTGGGAGGTTTATAACATAAATTTCCGTCTGCTCAGCTGCAGCCTGTTTAGGAGATTGTTGTGAAAGACAACACTATGTGCTCCTCTAACGTTTCACCAGGGTATTTCAAAATGATTTATAAGATATAATTATAGGGAAGCTGAGCTTGGAAAGGAAAGTGATTTGCCAGAATACAGTGCAAGATGCAGAGGACTAGTAAACACATTTTAACAAACACCAGTGGGTACGAACATTTTTTCCCTGCAGAGAGGACTGAAGAGCTAACGAGTGAATTTATTTGTCTTTAGGACAATATTTTTCAAGGGGCTTTTGTTTCAAACACAGGAAAATACTCATCTCAACTGATGGAAAACTGCTCCATGACCTAAGTATATAATTATCAGGAAATTCTGGCCTCTGTGTCTGTGCTTTGTCATGTTCAGTACTTCGACATCTAAACTTCTTGCAAAATTCTGTGAGCCTGAAGTCAGCAGGGCTCCTCTGATCTATACTACCTGAGGATCTGGCCTCAGTAGAGAATATCAGCTTAAATGAATTTTGGTTATGGTGCCCTGTATTTTGGGGGGAGGCAGTAAAAGGCTTTTGTATGGTAGCCAGCCAGCCAACCCCCAGTCAGAGTGATGTTAACGTTTTCTCTGTCTTAACTTCAACCCGCTGTTCCCAAGTCTTCTAGTTCAGTCATCTTAAACTCTGGTATCTTGGAGTTTATTCCATTACAATAATTTCATATTCCTTCCATTCCTCATTCTGTCACTGCTTCCAAATCAATGTTGTCATGGAGCATTTTTTTAATCTTTCCACCTTAATCAGTGCCTCTTGGCTACCTGTATTTGTTGTTACTCTTCTGCAGCATTACAAACTTTGTTTGCCAAATGCGTAGAATTCAATGCCACAGTCTACGTGCTGTTGCACTCAAGCTATGTAAAGTGCATCTGTCCCTGTCTTCAAGCAGTGATTCTGCATATAAAGCAAAGTCTGCATTTT
>VXBO01013317.1:189717-222237 GCA_013400135.1 Rhinoptilus africanus | reverse complement strand
TGCCGTGCCCGGCGTGTCGGGACAGCCGCCGCTCCGGAGCAGGAATGCAGCCGCGTACCCGCCGCGACGGGCCCCTTAAAGGTACAGCCCGGCTCCGTGGCGGCGCCCCCGGGCTACCTGCCTCGCTTCGGGGGCGACCGGGAGTCCTCCCGCAGCGCCCTGGCGGAGCGGGGCCGGGGTGCTACCAAAAATAGTGGCGAGGGGACGAGGGGAGGGGTTGGCTGCGGTCGTAGCGAGCAGGGAAGAAGTTCCATGAAGTCTGGCTGGTGAAAACTTAGCGCTGGGGTCGCTCTATCAACTGAAAAGCAGTTGCTGTTTCTTCCTCTTGTGCGTTAGTGCTTTATTTTACAAGCGTGCTCCGTGGAGGACAAAACATCTGAACGCTTCGTGGAATTGTTTATAAAGAGTTGGGAGGCTTTTGGGGGAGGGGTGCGGAGGGGAGAGACGTACCTCATTTCTCTCTCTTCACTCCTTTGGCAGCTGCTGTATAATTTCACCCATCCGTTTTCTCATGTGCTACTCTGAAATTACAGGAAGCATTTGCAATAGTGCTGCTGACCTCCGTCGTTCTACAAGTATTGCCTCTGGGGCACAATCACATGGGGTTTGGGTTTCAAGTAATATTATTTCTCTTCTAACAAGAAACCTAATTGCAGGCAGCTTTGAAGAAGGTGCAAAACCAGCTGGGAAAGGCTGAGTAGAGGGCTGCAATTCTGTGTATCAGGAAATTTGCTTTTTAGAAAGCAGGAGTACTATTTAGTTTCCAAGTGCCATACAGATACTTAGATGCAGTCTAGGAGTGAGAAGGATCTAAAGCACAGATCTTAGTGCAGATCTGGATGTGTTTTATTTTGGCTGTTACCCAGGTGCTCCTAGTTAATGTGTCTGGGCTGTTAACAGCCATGTGGGGGATGTCTGATTGTAAAGTGCAGGTTTGCTCGTAGGTGGTTGTGCCTTGATGTCTCCAGGACGCTTTTTATGGCAGTTTGTCTTTCTTTCAAGTACTTCTCCCATCAGTGCACTTTCCTGTGTCCTCTTGTCAAGCGAACGTGAGTTTATGATTGGATGTGCCAACAGCTTCCAGAAGTGAGTATCCTCTCTCCTTCATGGGAAGATACGCTTTGCAATAAGAACACAAGTCCTGAGCAATGTATTTCCTATTGGAAGCAAGGAAAACATGAGGAGGTGTCACGATGGAGGTGGCAGAGAAGATGCCAAAATTTGTGCTGAGTTGGTGTTCCTCCCCTTAGCCTGAAATTTTTCATCATAGTCCCATAGAAATACTTGCAGGGATGGTGTACAGCTTAACAGTCGTAAAGCGTCCGCAGCCACAGAGCTCTCCATGCCAAACAAGTATACTGGCAGAAGCACTTGGTCATTTACCGTTGTATCTCAATACAGGAGCAGATAAAGCAAACAAGTCTACAAGATTGACCTTTTTGGCTCTTTTTTAGTGGATAGTGGCAGTTAAAACTGGAGAAGTCTGTGCCAAAAAAAAAAAAAGGAGGGATCTGCAACTATCTTGAGGTCTTGGAGAAGTCTGTTGCAGGTATATAGAGAGAATTTAAAGCTAGTGGCCTGCACTGCTGGTGTGTGGTGATGAAGAAGGGCCTGATGTTACGAAGGTCTGTGTTAGTATAAATACAGAATGTCACAGAACCTGTCTGGGTGATGGGCTTGCTGCTCTGGCTCCTGGAGCTCTGCCAGAAGACTACGGGGCTAATGCCAGAGCTTCACTCTCCAAACATCTTGACTACATTTTAGCGTCATAAACCTGAGTGTGATACTTCCGTAGAAGTATGGTTTGCAGCGGGAATTGCGATCTCCACTGCCTGTGCTTGGCACTGCTGGTGGTTCTGCAGCTCTCAGCCACGTGCAAAATGCCGGTTTTCCTGTTGTCAGCTTGAAGCTGATAGTGTTCTGCTTCCTGGGTGTTCTGAAAGGGTTTGCTGTTGATCAGGTTGGGTGATACTCACAGATCTCATGATCACCGTGAATTACCTTGTCTGTTTCTTTTTGGCAAAGTGGTGAAGGCACTGAAGAACATCTCCACTCTTCTAAAATGAAGAGTAGGGTGCTGCAGGAGCTGGGAAATGGTGTTGGGTTTTTTTGTTTGTTTGGTTGGTTTTGTTTGTTGGGTTTTTTGTGTCTACTAAAACATGGTAGCATTAGCTGAAAAGCATAAATCTTCCAGTATGTAGTTAACATTATAGTTTCATTTATTTAGCAATAAGCAATTTCCTTTTATATACTCTTTCCAAAAGCTTTCAGTTGTGTGCTTTAGCAGTGTTTTCTGCAATAGACAATCCCTTCTTGCATCCTGGGAGCGTGGGTGTATGCAACAGCAAAATTAATAGGTGCTTGGTTACGTGAAGTGCTTGCATTTCCAGAGTGTCTTGTGAACCTCGAAGAGGGATATTCTGTTCGTGTGGGCCACAAAATGGGATTTCAGAAGATTTGGAACTGTTTCTCTACTTTCTGTTCATAGAAGTTACAGAAGAAAATGTGGTTGGATATAAACATCCAGTTGTTTGTAGTTCAAACCAGAAGGCAGTACTTGCTGTATGTTAACTAGGAAAAGAAACTGAAGTGATTTGTATTTTGGGTTTTGCTCCTAAAAACCGGTAGTTCTTCAGACTGGTGAAATTAACATTAAAAAATAATTAAAACATTCATTCTATGAAAATGATCTGGAGTCTGATAGTCCTCTTGAATCTGCCTACACTCTTGTGAAATAGGCAAATATTATCCTTGTTTTGTAAATGTGGGAAGTGAAGTAGAAATTGTCTTGCCCAAGGCCAACTCCATTTGCCCTAGAATGCAACTTACCATTGAGTACAATAGTATGTATGCTTCATAACACTTATAAAAGATGATAAAGAGATGTTATCTTGCAAACCAGTCAGGGTTTTAAAAATAGATTTAAAAAGAAGTGCACGTCCTACCCCTTCACTGAATTTCTCTGCTGCTTGTGACTTTTGTGGCTGTTTCTCTTGCTAATAATACTTCTGTTTCTCTTGATGGTGATTGAAAGATTCATAAAACCACAGAAATTTTACTGACTCTCTGTTGGAAACAGTGAACTGCCAAGTAAAGTGGTTTTAGAAGAAATGTGTAGGAAAAGTGGACACTTTATTTCTCTGGTCCTCTATTGCTTCCACCGTAGGTATTTGTGATGTTGTCTCAAAGGGATGTTACATGGTGAGGCAATATATGTGCACACGCATGCTTAAACTGACCATCTTTTAAGATGTCTGGCTTTACCTGATACGACATCCAAAGCTGGAGCTCTGGCGTGCAGCAAACCCACTCCATTAATGGGCATACTGTATTTAGTGGCTGTCTGTGTTTCACACAAGTCATGGCAGAGAACGCTAATTGTAGTTGTCGTCCATGATCTAATGGGCTGGATGGTACGGCTCTTGCTTTTCCGTGTGTAATGCCTGTGGTTCTTTGCCATGGCTGTAATGTTAGGCATTACTTTTTTATGGGATTTTGTTGTCTATTCTGTGTGAGGACTTGAATCCCTTCTTGAATCTCTTCTTTCTGTATCGTCTTCCCTGTAGATTTCCATGTCCCTGTAATAAAGATAGTAACTATATGGATCCAGGGGCTTGTGATTCCGTAGGCTTGTGGTTTATTCATCCTGTATATCTGGTCGCTCTGTGACTGTTACCTTCGGAATATTTGGCTGCCATCCTGTTGTGGGTGAGTTTGTGTTCAGGTTTTTCAGCTTTCCAGGCATTTTTTTGCCTCTTGTGCAGAACTGCCTGTTAAATGCTAAAGTATTCCAGCCTGTGTATTTAGTCGGAGAGACTCTTAAGCCTCAGTCAGAGTTTCTGTGAGGAGCAAAACTTCTCAGCTGCTGTGAGCCTGAATGAAAGGAGGTTTGCTATGCAAGGGCAGGAAAATAAGTCTTCATAAAGATTTCCTTCACATCAAACAGAGCTGATGATTGTGGACTTCAGCCTTGCTAAATTGTGGATGACTGAGACTCTTAATATCAAGGAATTACGTTTGTTGTTTAAAACAGAAGAAAAAGAAAAAAGGGCATTGACAGTCAGGAGCCCGATTCTGATGGTATGAGATACATGCCTATTGCAGGATGCTTAACATTAGTACAACTATGGGTTGTGAAAAATAGTAACAGAAGCTTCTCTTTTTCATGAGATTCTTCTTAGGTCGTTAGATTTTTTTGTATTTAGCCAACAGTCAAAGTCACAAGCCATTGAGATTAACAGAGAGCATTGTATATGCGTATTAAGTGTTTGTACTGCAAGTTGCAGTTTTGTCAAAAAGTGTGTGACAGAAGACAGTGTAGACTCTTGTTTTTCAAGCTGTTGTATGTTAATAGCAACTTTCTGATGTTGCAACACTTGGAACTAAGAAGCACCAGCTATTTCCCCTGGACGGGTTAGGATGAGAATAAAATTCACCTCCCTGCACTATAGTGATGAGGTTGTTCAAAGAAATGTTGTCCAGCAAAACTCCCAGCGGAGAACGTGTTTGCCGGAAAACAGGCCCATATTCACTAGTGTCAAGGTGAAGTTTTGCTCCTGGAGTTAAATTTACCAGCAGGGAGACGTTATCATGACTTCAGGCAGGGGAGACCCCTGGCTACCAGCATGGTGACTTCCTCCACATGCCCTAGCAGGGCATAGTCTTCTGTGTCCCTTTGTTACTGCCTGACAGCCCCTCCCGGCTGCTGGAGCTTTCTGTTTCTATTGCATAGCAGCAGTTCTTTAATCAGAAATCTTGTTAGTATTCAAGGATAATTGATCCGACGCTCTGGTAGGGGGTGGGGACCCAGCCTTGCATCCTTCTCCTACTTGCCACCCCCAGTTTGACCCCTGTTGTCTCTTTGTTTTCTCCTGTTAAGTTTGTGCCAGTGATGTGTGTGTGTGCTGTTTTTCCAAGCAGCCTGAAGTTGGCTGTAACCAAGAGCAGCAGTTAAATAGAGCCCGATTTCCCCGCTTCCTGGCGTTTAGTTGTTCGGCTCCATTTTCTGGTCTTCTGTGTTTTTGATTTGCAGAGAAGGAACTTACTTGGTGCCCCCGGGCATCTCTTAAACCCATTAGAACAAACTCCATTATTTCACTGTACTTAGAAATCCTCCTCCTTTAGTCCCAGCATCCATCAAAATAATGTATCCTCTGTAAGGCCCTCTGGAAAATGTTTAATAGGATCTTTTCAAACTCAAGGAGGGTTCCAGTTGGGATGGGGGAGGGGGGAAGGCTAATGGAAGATCTGACTGTGACTTGCAGTAAGCCCGAACTTGGCCTGTGTCAGCTCTCCCTTCACCTCCATGCCGAGGGAGTGCTGAACAGAGCGGATCCAACACTGGGATCAAAGCTGGAAACAAAAGGCTTTGGGAGAAAAATTTCCCGTCTGGCCAAGAGGCAGCCACACAAAGGTGGTGCATAATTTATCATTCGAGGTTTATTTCTGCTGTGCTCCTTCTGGAGAGGGAAGGAAAAAAGAAGTGACTCTCCTGCTGTTTCGAAGGGGATAAGTGATGGCTTTGGAGACTTGAGGCAGGAAGGGGCTACAGATACCATGGAAAAACTTTTTCAGTGCAGTCTGTACCCAGCCCTTCTCTTCTCAGACATGGTCAGGCATTATTTCTGTTAGGGAGGAACACTGTTCCTGCCTTTTGAAGTGTCAAAGAGTGAGTAGTTTTAACTTCTCTGGTCATTCCCAAGTCTCAGTATATGGAGTGGCACTGCTCTTGGCAAAATGAAGTTCTTTGGATTTCTGAGGTATTTTTCTTACCTCAAGGATCAGTCTAAGTGCTATGGCTCTGTGTAACATGGAGGAAGAGGCTACATTTGCCCCAGAGGGTTTGTAGTCTAAATTAGGCGTCTGACATCTGATAAGGATCAGGGATGTGATAATTCTAGTGGGATAGATAAGGTCCGATATTAAAATAGCATAACTTTCTAATTAAATTTCCTTTAGCTTTGGTTTAATGGGAGAGGCTTCTGAAAGCTTTTCCTCCCAGTCACTCCTTAGAACAAGGATAGAGAGGGTTTTTTGGGTAGGAGTTGGCATCAAAGACTAGTGAAAGCTGGTAACTGGGAAAATAAGGTTGAGGAAGCAGATGCAAGAGTAGTGTAAACCATGAGAAGGGAAGGGGATATAGGAGTACAGATATTAACAGAAGCAAAGATAGGCATTTTGGAAATGAGAGCCAAGGACTTGTGCTGGCAAAGGAACAGAAGAGCCATGTAAGGAGATCCAAGTGGAGTAATTACATGGGATCTGATGGCAGAAAGAGTTGTTAATTAGGTAGTATAAAAGATGGAAATTTTGAAAGTGAGGATGAGCATTGAGCAGAATTTAACTGCTGAGGCAGGGAAAGAATTGTTTTAGTAATGCTTTGAAGGAGGATGTGGCAACTTGTTAGGAACCCTCAACAGTAGAGTCCCTAACCTAGTGGGGTGATTTCATGAAACATCAGGAGCTTAGCAATGGGGGCAGAGATGGAAAGGGTAGAAAGACTGATAGTGGCATAGCACTGAGATGGTGAGCCTGTGAGACAGAGGTGGTGATTGAGCTATCTGCAGCAGTGGAGTGTGGGACCTGTCAGGCTTGGGAGCACATACATCCAGCCAGAAGGATATTTGAATGGGATGTCTGGGAAGATATTTTGGAGGGCAGTCCTGTCTCGAAAAGTGTATGAAATGGGAGGGCAGAATTGAGGAGAGAAGCTAGGAGGTTAGACATAATTGCCTGGAAAAAGGCATAAAGTGAAAATAGGAGATTAATCTGGGTTTGGAAAGGAGTCTGGGTACAGAAGCAACAAGACCAGTGGCAGAAAAGAATACCTTTCCTGGAAAAGGAAGGTTACTTCTCTTCCTCCTCTCCTTGAAGAACTGCTACGTGAAGGAGTGAGTCAGGAGTGAGAGCTGCTAAACCATAAACATGTGATGTCCTCAGCCTCCTTCTCTGAAAGGCTCCTAAGAAGAGTTGTGTGACTATGCAAGAAGGTTAGAGGGAAATGTGTGCGCTGTTCCTTGAGCCTGAATCTCCAGCTCTGGCAGTTCATTTGACTTGGTGACAGCTGGTAGTGTCTGGGAGAGGTTCTTGCCTAAGGTGCAGCCATTCACTGTAGCAGAACCGTGTCTTGTGGCATCTGGGATTAGAATAAAATAAAGACACACCTTCATTTTTTTTTCCTTTGTGCTCCCACCCCAATTTTACTTCTGAATTTCCATAACTGCTGAATAGTCAAATCCTTTCTTTGCAACTCTGAGGGCAGGGAAAAAAAATGAGAATTGCCATTTCCTGCTTCTGTTCCGAGCTCCTGAGGATGAACCAGGAGGTGGGATAATTCTCTGAATTAAAATTACATTTGTTTAGAGCAAGCCAGCTTTACTGCTGTCCTTTTTTGTGATTCAGAGTTTGCAACTTCTTCAGGCTTGACAAATTTAGGAAATTAGGTTTCTCAGACTGTGTTCCTCTCACTGTGATTTCTGATGCCTGTTACTCTTGAAAAGCCTGACTTGAGTTTCTTATGGCTGGAGGACGTGCCCCTAATTTGTGCTGCTTTTTTAAAAGGGCCTTGGTCAGCATAGCACCTGTTAGCATGAGGAAAAACTTAATGGGTCTGGCTGTGAGAGAAAACTGGAGATTTTGCGGCATGGGAAGGGGAGATAGGTTGGAGGCTTTAATAGCTGAGAAACAGGAGAGGATAGTCATTGTCAAATAAAAATGCTAGTGGGCTATCTGCATTTTTGGCATGGATCTCAAATAGAAGTATTCAGTGTCTAAACCTTAGAAAGCATGATGTGGGAGCAGGTGGGAGACTATGTTGGGTCTCCTGAGAAGGGCACTAGGTATTGCCCTGCAAGCAGACCTAAGTTTAATACAATGAAAGAGCAGGTTGAATTGAGAGCTGTATCCACGCAGAGTCAAAGTGATGACGGGATTTTTCTTGGGCGTTGACTTGGAAACAGGGAAGAACTGAACCGGGCTGATTGGTGAGGTTACTGCCCTTTGCTGTCTTTGCTAGGCCTTAGACAAGGCTCCCCCTGGATCTGACTTCTTTCCGGTACCAGTGAATGGCAGCTGCGAGAAGGTGTTGACTCATGAAGAGCTGATTCATGAGCGGTTGAGATGTCTCCACCACAAGGGTGCTAAGCTCATGCAGTGTCCCGGTTCGAACTGACACTGCTCGTGAATCAGCACTGTCTGTAGGCCTTTGTTCACTGCATTTTTGAGTGTAAGGGAAAATTCAGACCTGCAGTCAGCATTACCTTAAACAACAGAAGGCCTTTAGGCCTTTTGGGTGTTTTTGGTTTGGTGGTTGTTTTTTTGTTTGGGCTTTTTTGTTGTTGCTTTGTTTTGTTGTTTGGTTTCTTTTCCCCAAGACCAAGCTTCTTTTATCTGTGGAGCAGATGGATGCCCTGGCTCCTCTGGAAAGGCAGATTTGTCATCTTTGCACCTTTGGCAGTTAGGTTGAGTAATTCCTATGGGAAGAACAGTGTTGATCCCAGCCCTCTGCAGCCTTCCACTACAAACTTCTTTGACTTGAAGTGGTTCATCCACTCGCAAGAGAAGCCTGTTGTTTCTCTGAGTTTTTTCTTGTTTGTGACCTGCCTCCTATGAACTGGAAAATAAGGAGCTGTAATCTTCTGTTGCTCTTAGTGCGAATTCCAGACTGGAACAAAATAAGCTAATTCCTTGGGTTAACTTTTCCAATGAGTGGTTGCTAGAAAATGTTTTTTTTTTTTCATACTTCCTTTCTTGCTTGTTATGGGTAGTTCTTCACCCATGAGCCTTCAGAAGTCTGGGAGCGAATATTAAAGGTGGAAAGGAACGTCTTAAAAAAAAAAAAAGAGATAATTCCTGTGATACTCTGTAGTAACATTTTGTTGGTTGACTGTGCTGGAGAAGGAAGCTCTTGATGGTGGTGATACGTATGCTGGAGGAAGAAGAGAAGCTCAGATGATTACTTTCTGAGAAATGACCCATGAGCAATTATTGTGCTCCAGATGCTTTAGAACAGACTGGCAGGGAAGAGAGGGCGGCAGGCACTTGCCTGCTTTAAACACTTGGCAAACCCCTCTGTTTAGCTTAATTGGGTATGCAAGGCTAAATCTAACACAGTTACAGTATGGAACTAAAGGGAGATACAGGGCAAGTTAAACCTATGTACAATCCATCAAATGTAGGGTAAAAATAAACAGTACTCAGACAGAAGCCTTGGAGCAAGGAGGGGAGTGAGGCAGAGGTGACATCTTTGGTACGTACATCTTGACTTACCACTCAGGCGAAACAGTCTTTGAGCTCAGGCTTCCGATTAAGTGACTGGGACAGTTGCCAAAACACCTACATTTGCTAGCTCATACGGCGCAGTGCGTTGGTCTTGCAGGTTACTCTGGGAAAAGGCATGGAGTGATATCTGGGTTTGTTTTGGGCTTTTTCTTGAACAACGTCATAACAACATGCTTTGTATCTTGTGTGTTAGGATCTTAAAAAGAAATGTGGTGGGGATGCTAAAACTGCCTGTTAAAGTGTTGTGAGGAAAGCAGGCTGTCGGAGTTACGCCGCAGACAACCAGATACGCTGAGCGAGACAGCTTTTCTGACCTTGCGGGCTGCATACCAAAGTCTTTAAGGTATGCGCTGTATGCCTCTGTGCCCTTTAGAGACAAGCAGAAGGGAAGTGGCTCACAGGAGGGAAACGACAGTAACTGCGAGAATTATTCTGTTGCAGGACAGGGCTGGGCTGAGGTGGGCCTGCAGCAAGTTCCCTTTACAGCCCCATACCGACAAGCCTCAGGAGCCCTTGCGTGCCTAAGCCTCCGTGCCGGTGTGTCTGTGCTGACTGTGTAGTGGCCCTAGCAAGTAGGAAACATTTCAACTACTCAAACAATGAGAGCTGAATACAATGCTGAGATTTTTCTGCTATATTATTTGATGGCAAATTAAACATTTGAATCCCACAGGAATGAACTCCAGAGCTCTGTATGTTCTTACATGGTAACCAAAGCAAAGTTAACTCTTTTATTTTCAGATGTGCAAAGACACGATAAAATTTAATCTATGAAATCTATGTAATGGTGGCTACAGAGTAGAACTGGAAGGATTTCCATTGCTGATCTTTGCATAAAAAGACTTGATTTCGGTGCTACCTCAGCCAAAGCAGCAGAAGCTGTCTCCACCTAAAAGTACTAGAGAACAGGAGAATGAAACCAAATGAAAATGCTGTCCATTCCTACAAAAACATTGTTTCTGGGATTTGGCACTCTTTTTGAGGCTAATGAAGCAAATAACTTAATCCAAAATCCATCTGGTTGGGAAGCTAGTCTGAATCTAAACCAGAACACAAGTTTCTGTAACAAAAAAAAGCGCCAAACCTACTAGCCAACTAGACTGCCACAAGTTATTGCGCAAAGTTGTTATGCTGGCAGATAGTACCAAACGAAATGTGCAAAATCAAGTCAGACTCTTACCAAATATTGTACTGGCATGTGCAGCTTTGAATTGGATACAGGGAGAACATCATAAATCAAACGGTAAATGTCTGGGAAAGAGAAGTAAAAGGAGAGACTGAGAAGGAAATCTTCTAATCCTGTGAGTAAAATATAAAAGATTAGAGAGAGCAAGAAAGCACTTATCTTTATAGAAATAAAACATTATTTATTGGAATATTTTCATTTCTATCTTTGGACTCTATGCCTTCTCTGTGAAACCCCTGTGAAGGCAGGCGCTTCATACGTTGAATCCACTTCTGGGAGAAACTCAAGTGTGCTGCCTCTTACATGTGGGTAACACTTGCAGAGCTTGTTTTGCCAATAAAAGTGTCTTTGAATTGGCTGTGGTGGGATGTGGTGCAAGTTCTGATGCAACATGAGGCTCTTTGTAAGCGCAGATTTTGATGAGAACTCATCTCTAGAATCTCTAGTAATTTTGTTTTCTTGTTGCTGTTGTGAATTGGCTCCTTCCTTTCTGTGGTCCGTTGCTGTATGGTTGATGTTTGAAAATGAAATGTCTTCCATCTGGTTAAGAAATTTGATTTATCCTTGGAGGCCTGAACTACTGCCTTTGCTAGTAGGAAATAAACAATATTCCAACTGTCCCTAATTATCACCCACTTGCCTTCCTGCAGATCCATGTCTCTTGCAAGGGCACTAAAAGAAATGACTTATGGATCATGAATTGCATTTTTCCTGTCCTCTGTTCCTTCATCTCCATCAACTTAGCCCTCTTTTACAGTTTAAACTTTGTAAATTAAACATACTACTTAGAACAATTAAACAGTGGGCTGGGCTTTGGAGATGTCTGGAACAGTCAGTGGCTTGTTTCAGGTGACATGAGGAATGTAACTGCAATTGACTTACAAGGGCACGTTACTGATTTGGTGTAGGGTTGAGTGTACTCTTGCTCTATGGAAAACATGGTCTTCAAAATACAGTTTTAGAGTACTAAAGCCCATGTTTTGGAATATCTGAATAAGACAAATGTTTGTTCCTGCTATCTTTTGCTTTCAGTACACTCGATATCTCTCTGAGAGAGAGAGAAAATGTTTTGGTGGGGGCACTGGGATGTTGTCGCTGCTGAGGATTGTTCTCTGCCCACACCGTATGCAGCTTGGCCTCCAGCTGCCGGCTTGCCTTGACGCACAGCGTGTGGTTTTATCTTACGCCTCAGCTAGTGTCACCGTGGGTTGCCCCACAGGAGCCGTCTCGCCCCCTTGTCTCTTTGGTAGGTCTTTGTGTGTGGTGTGTGTCTGCTGGGTGAATCAGTGGATCAGTTGTTGAGCTGTCATGGAACTGACCTGTAAAATGGTGAAACCGCTGGTGCCGTGGGTTTTGTGGTGTTGGCAAGCTGAAGAGGATTGCTCTTCGGGGAGCTGATCAGTATAGACCTGATGGAAGAAGGGGAGACCAACTGATTTTTTTGGCACTAGCTTGCTGCTACTTTGCTTTGGCTAAACAGTAATTTGGGAGTGAAGGGAAGGTGAGAATCCAAGCACAAGATTCAGTTTCTATGGCTCATGTAAGCATAGGCCTCTTCATTGCATTGTACTTGTATGACAGTCTTAGTGCTGTATTGGGGTCAAAGTGTGGTAAAAGATCAACATAGAGATGTTGCAGCTGGCCTTCTCACCAGGACAAATACACTAATCGCTGATGCCCTTTGTGGTGGAGTCTTTATTCATTAAGACTGGAAGCAAACATCTTGCTTTACTTGGGCTGACACAGACTTATGTTCTGAGTTGTTGCCAGAGAAATTGTCAATCTAAATTTGAAAAGCTTTATCCCCTTGCTAGTGCCTTGACTCCTCTTCCTTAATCTTGCCTTGTAAATGACTGATGGCTAGCAAAGAGCTGCCTTTTTTTATTTGCAGAATCCGGATCCGAGTTTTGCTTGCTCTCCCCGCTCCTCTCCACTGATGCGGTGATGAGTCGAGGTTTGACACGCCTGGCCTGGGCATGCACACAAAAGGAGGCACCATCCCACCCTCCTCCAGAGTGGATGCAGAAATGGCAGCGCTGATGCTAAGTGTCTGGTTAGTCAAAGGAAGACAGAGCTAGCTGTTTGGAAACGTAAGCTGCCTAAATGGCCATTCCTGTTCTCCCTGAATGAATATGTGGCAGGCTGAAGGGGGAAGACCTACATGGTCTGAATCTCACACATGAATTGTCAATTGGATCATGTAAAGGTTCACTCTGATGGAAATCAGAGCTTCACAATGTTAAATGCAGTGTGTGAATACAATAAGGTCAGTCCATACTCTGAAGAGTTCATAATTTGTATGTGCAATAAATTGACAAATGTATTGAATAACAAGAGAAAAAAATCACAATGGAATACTGATTAACATAGTAAATAGGGGTTCCACTTTTGCCTCGTAGTCTGTACGTTGATACTGCTTGTCGTATCCTCTCCATCCCCAAAATATCTTTCTGTTGAAGCTGCCTTTCTCTAATTTCCTTTTTTTCCCCCCCGCCTCCGACATGCTGCATGCAACATTATCAGAATTAAATAGATGCAGTTGTGTCTGGGGTCTGACTGGGCGAGTGACAATTCTTCTCAGACGTAATGCCCTTCTAAGAGAATCTAGTTGCTGGTTTTGTCCTAGATAGTGCATGTTCCTGTTATCTGTCAGCAGTTTCAATAAATGGTTAGCATTAGCCTAATGAAGAGTATCATATCTGAACACAGCTCACAAAGACGTCTTCTGCCTCTGTTACCCTTTCCCCTGTCCTGACTGTAGCAGCTCTTAGGGTTGATTGCAAATGGATATTTAACCATGTAACCACAAAGATCAAGAAATTTGAGAACAGAAGTGTAACTTGGATCTGGTTAGGAATCCAAGTGTTAAACCTTGGATTCCTGATTCCCGACTTGGGATAGTTGCTGTGGCTAACTGTAATGATTATTGAATGTTCCTTTTTGCTGCTTTGTGGCAGCAGGCTAAATTGCTGGGTAGAAGTCTGTAAATACGTGATTGGCTTCAGTGGCTGTATTTACCCAATAGTGTGTTTTTCCCCATAACCTTTGGAGATCATCCTTACAGAACTTGGGAGTGTCCTCTCTGCAAACTGTGACATAAAGGTTACCTGTGGTTGTTAGGCCAGGTGTGCTAATGGCTAGGTCTCCTTTTTTTTTTTCTTCCTCCTCCTCCCTCCTTAAGGATAGTTGACAACTTGATTTTGGAGTCTACAGAAGTTTTTTCTTGCAAGGGTAAAAACTGAACCATGGTGACTGGTTGCTGAAGAGTTGTTTTTTTTCTGCATACGGAAGTCAGTGGCTTTTTCCCAGATTAGAACGTTACATTTTTTAAACATTTACTGTACTCAAGTGTAGAATGATCTAATTCACCACATTTATTCCTTTTCGTAAGAATTTTCAGCACTGTAGCATGTGTATCCTACTTCTAAATGTACAAACACTTGGTAAACAGACTGTTTAGAAGAAAAATAACTCTGGTAAGAAGAAAATAACTCTTCAGCCACTGTAGTAAATACCTCTGTAAAGCCTTAAACAGGAAATCACCCCAACTGCTTCTGTCAGTTTGGCTCTGAGGCCATGGTTCTGCCAGCAGTGAAGCAAAGGGAGGAATCAAACTGGGCTGGGTGAGGAGTAGTTGGAAGTTCCTTCAAATTTGCATCTTCTCGCTGCTCATTTCCCACTGGACCACTTTCCCTGATCTGCTTTTTACCGGGCTGCACAAAGCTGTGCCAGCTCGTGGGGGTCATGGGACTGGGAGTAGGGGAATGAGGGCTGGGAGCTCTTTAAGCTAGCACTACTGATGAGTATGAAACCACAGTTTTGAAGCGTCTCTCTCATTTTGGACAAGTATCAGTGTGTTCCTGGAGGACCTGAGAGCTGTGTTATCACTTAAGCATAGTCAAATCAAGGCTGCTTCCTATCCTCTGCTTATTGCAGAAGAGGGTTTGTTTTGGGAGGATATCTGGCAAAGAAATCAAGAAACTAGGTTATAGCATGAAGGGCAGAAGATTATATCTTCCCCATGGAAAACAGTCATGCTTTTCTGAGGACTTGATATCTAAATAATCTTGTATGTATTTCAGTTTGCCAAGTGTTTGTGCAGTTATAAGGAGGGACATGGGAATGATTTCCACAGTGCTGTTGCTATTTGTAATTCCATGCTGTTTGATAGCATACAATAAAAAAATGGAGGGAGGGGAATGAACCTCTAAGCACACTTCTCAGAGTCTGGAATTAAGGGACCGCGTTCAGCCTTGGAATAAAGGACCAGGAAGTGGGAAAGCTAACTGAGCTCAACCTCTGAGGTTGAGATGTATGCTATCGTGACCGTAATGTTGTGTAGCTTAGTGGCGTACTGTGACTTCAGTGGATCTGATCTTGACTCATCAAGGTTTGTTGGCTGAAGGTCCGAATGTACCAGATGTTCTTACTTAGAGAATGATCTGTAGGAATAAATGTTATGTTCTTGCAGTGTCTGGAAATGGCAGTGTATGGTACCAGAAATATTTAGGAAATTTAGTCAAGATACAAACTGCACACTAAGGCCTTTTTCCCTACCGCAGAAATCCTTTTTTTTTTTTTTTTTTCCTGACTGAAAAAAAGTCATTTGACTGCACAACCATTAAAATGGATTACTACCTAACTGTTCCACTTAGGAGTGGAAAGAGAGGAAAAAAGTCCATATCCAACTGAAAAAAACCCCCAACCCCTTCCAGAAACTTCTCAAGGTAAATTGTAATTACTGGAGATAAAATTCTGCTACAAATAGAAGTAACTAGATGAGTAGCCCTGTATTCTGCTGCATCTTGACTGCTGTCCAGTCATTTTAAGTAGCATTTATAGCACTGATGGGCTTGGGTCATTCTTTGATCAGAGGAAGTATTCTATACTTGGCTGAGTAACATCACTTCTTGCAGCGCCCACAAACTGCCTCAGGAAGCTTGATTCAACTTGATCTGTCTGTTGCACCCCACTTCACGAAGTACGGTGGAATAACAGAAGGAAAATGGCCCTTGAGTCATCGCAGTAAATACATCTGTAAGACTGAACAGAAGACGCCACACTGTCTTGTCGTGGGTTTTGGCCTTGAGATCATGGTTCTAGCAAAAGACTGGGTGCCTGCATGTAGGGTTGACTTTTCCTCTGTAGACAGAAGAGTTTAAAAGGCTTTTTAAAAGTGTCAATTCTTCCAGGGCTAAACAATGTTTCTGCTGAAAGGGTTTGTGGGCTTTGTGAGGAATCTGTGTCTATTGTTTAGATAAGCACTTCAGATCCTGGAACATGGTCCAGGAAGTAGTACCAGAAGCAGTTCTTAATAATACTGTTAATACAGGCTCTTCTCATGAGAAAAATCCGCAGGCATCTTTATCCTGCTTTTGTATGGAAGCAATGGTTATTTCAATATGTGTGCATATCTTCTCACCCAAAAAACTGGTCCCAGAGAATAAAAGTTTCATGGAAATAGGCAGCACAATAAAAGGAAGGCACCACAGAAGCGACTTGGCTGTGGGTGCAGATTCCTCATGAGTTTGCATTTTGTTAGACATGAAAGAATCCCCTCCCTCACTCCATCTGGCAACAGATGCACCAAAATTGTCTGCTAGAGATGAATCCATCTGAAACTGGCTTTGTTAGTTCTGTTTCTCATGTAGCTATTGAGATTAATCAGGTGTGCAAGTTGGAGTTTTGCTGGACGTGCCTATTTCCAGGTTCTCAAGTAGTGGCAGTGGTCCAGGCAGTTAGTTCACCAAGCTCAGGAGATATTTAGTCCCCTCTTAGTAGGAGGCAGAAGTCTTCAATGGGCTTTGATTGGGTTGCACTCTAGGGCTGCTCAAAAGCTTTGGCTGGTTTAGGATGTGGCTGCTTGGCTGCAGAGCGGTATTTCTGGTGAGAAGCATGTTAAGCTTGTATTCTGAGCTAACTGGCTGCTAGCTGGTTCTCAAAGACAATTGAGAGGTTTGGAGTGGGGGCTCAGGGTTTTGTGGGTTTGTTTTGTTTTGGTTTTTTTGTTGTTTTTTAATTTATTTAAACTCGTGAAAGTTCTGGACTGGATTTTATCTGTGAAGGTTCTGATATTGTGCTTACCCCCAACTTAAGGGTCCATGGGGGCTGTGTTCTCATATATAGCAAGAAATTTAACTAGGATATCTGAAATAATTACTGCTCCCAATGATCCGCCCTGTGCCTCTGAATGGCTGAATATGAGGCAAAATATTGCTGAATGTCACACTTTACAGCCTGGCAACTTCTATTTATTTTAGCATGCTGGATTAGAAGCTGGTGCTTTAGGAGCTGCACACAACTGTCCTGAGGTAATATCTTGCCAAATAAGATCTTCTGGATTGCTGGGTCTAGTCTGATTGAACTGGAAGGAGGCTGCAGGCGTGATGCTCTTTTCTCTCTGAGGACTTGAATCTCTTGGTTTTCAGGCGTGTTGCAAGGCTTGTGTGCCTCAGCCTTAGCCTGGCCAGGGTGGAAGTTCGCTGAGGGGTTTTGCTGAGGGCAGGGAAAGGAAGGAAAGATGTCCTATGTGCTCCCAAACCTCCTCAGCATCTTGGACCGTGAGAGACGTTTTATAATGCAAGTTGAACCAGTTCTGATGGTCTTTCCTAATTAGTTACATCTGAAAGGCCAAGGATCTTTACTACTTTTACTGAATTTTTTTTTTCCTTTCTTTCTTCCCCCCCCTCCGGCTTCTCCCGTCCCTTTTGTCTTGCTTTTCAGTTCACCCATCTGCAACTGGTCTTGCCCAGGCAGCTGCTGCTCTATTTGTATGTTCCCTGGGGGAGCTCTGGTGCTCCTTTAAGATCTCCTGTTGCTTTGGGAATTCACCTTTTAGACATGGTGCTTCATTAGCCTCTCTCATTTATTTAATACTGTGAGAAAAGACTTCCCCTCCCAAAAAAGCAGAAGAACGAGTTTCCAGCAGCATCTGCTTGAGAGCAGTCTCTATGTAAATAAAGCAGGTTTAAAAGCCTCCCACTATTGGCAAAGGAGCGGCTGAGGAGTTTTTGAAGGAATATTGTTTGACCGAGTTGGCATTAGGAGGCCCTTTGGAGGCGAGGGCTGAAGAATTTCCTCCTGCTCTTTCTCGCCTAGGGAAGGCTTGCGCGCCGACGAGCAGCCGCGCTGCCCTTGTACCCGTTGTCCTCCTCAGTCTCGGCACAGTCGCTCCTTTTTGTCGCTGCTCATTAGAGAAAAAGAGCCATTTGGGATTTGTTTTTTTTTTTTTTGACCCATCAGATTCAGCCTTTCCCCGTGTTTGCCGCCCCTCTCCCCTGCCGGGCGTTGTGGGAGAGTCATCCCCTCTGCAGGCGATGGTGGGAACGGCCCCGGCCTCACTTATCACCAGTGACAAATCAATGGCAGCCTTCAGAAAGCTGGCCCCCAGGATCCCCGCTCGGCCCAGCTCTGGAGCAGTGGGAGGCTTCCCTGGCGGATAAAGGACTCCTTCCAGCTCTGACTTGTTGCCTTAAATCTAACTGAGGAAACCTTTTCATTCTCTTCAGCAGCGGCCCCCTCCCCTCTCGATTTGTCTTGAAGGTGGCGGCTGGTGGGAGGGGGGCACTTGGGGAGGTGGGGGACACGGGAGTGGGGGAGCATTGGGGTTTGTAACGGTTATTCTGTTTCTCTTTCACAATAGTCTGGCTAGTGCATGCAGAGCTGGGCTCACAAAGCCTCCCTGAAGCGCCCGGAGTCCCGCAGGGCTCCTCACAGTGCAAGTTTGCTGTGTGTATTCCTACCAACAATACAGCTGAGCCCAGCAACAGGCTCCAGCTTCGGGCAAATATTTCCACAGCTTTTCCTTAATCGCTTTGGAGGGGAAGAGGGTGAGATCAGTTTGAGAGGTGGGAGGGGGAAAGAAAATGTGTGTATGTGAGGGAGAAGAAAATAGAGATGGGTGAAGGGATTTATCTCTGCCTTCTGTGGTCCAGGCTTCTAAAGGGAGCCTTTGTCAGCATTCAGCTAGAGAGGGTTTGGGGGACATGGGTGTTGGATCTGAGGGAGGAGGGAGATTTAGGCAGACAACACATAATGGTTTGGGCTCGGCCAGTCTCATTTGTCTTTTAGTAGGAGACATTAGCTGACAAGCCCGTTCTAGGTGGTTTCGTCCAAAGTATTTCATCCAAGAATGGTCTTTTCTTGTGCTAAGTTTATCTAGCTTATTTCTGCTTAACTGTTCCGTGTGTTTTTATACTTGACTTCATGTTCCCTATACTACCTGTGTGAATTGTCTCTCAATTTCTATTTTATTTGATCTGGATCCCAGTTCTAGATGTGGAGGAAATCAGAGAAGTGATGTCTCTTTGAAGCAAACTATTGCAGCTTGAGTCTCGGATAGGTTTTGGCCTTGGAAGTTCCTTAAGCCCATTACTGTAGTCCTGGGAGAGTCAGGTAAGCTCACATGTATGTGCTGGTTCTGTCCCCTGTTTCTAAAGCTGCAGTGAAGATATCTAAACAGCATGAAACTGCTTGATTGTGTCAAGAAGAGATCACACGAGCCCCACTTCTCCCTAGCATTGTGGGGAAAAAGTAAACAGGCCACTTCCTTTAAGCATTCCTTTCCATCTGTGCAGGGCTGACAGCAAGCTTGGCATCCCCACAGTTTGGGGCTAAATTCTTACGTTGGCTAAGCTGTGTTGCATGCATTATTTGCTGTGCATTAAAGATTCGGATATCTTCTTAGATCTGATGCTCTTGTTATAGTAGGAGTAATGCAAGAAGCATCATCCTTGTTCCAGGTGTATGGTGTCAGAAATGAAATCTGGGCAGGAGATGCTTACCTGTGTCAGTATTCTCACAGAAGAGGGAGTACACTTGCTTGTGGGTCATAGTCCTACAGATGTAGCTTGGGGCTGCACGTGCGGAGACTGGACTTCCTGAACCCTCTGGCCAAGGCCTGGCTCGTCTTCCGTTCCTAGTCAGCAAAATTTCCAAGTTGAATCCAGTCTCCAAGCAACTGGCAGAATTTAGTAAGTAAAGGCTCATTCTGTGTCAGTGTGTGTGAGAATATGCAGGATGGGGGAAGGCGAGACTGCTGCGCTATGGTAAAGCTGGCAGTAAAGTTCTTAATGTGATACAGCCGATGCTTTTAAATAAGGGACATCCTTGCCTCTCATCTTGAGATGCGGGTAGAGTAAGAGTTGTTCTTTGTAGAAAGAAATTAATAGTATGCCAAATATAGACCTGAGTCAAAAGAATGTACATAACTGACTTTATGGAGATTTCCAAGCAATCCTTATCCTCACTGGGATCTGGTGACTGCCCCTTTCTTCTGTATTAATCACAATGTAATATTTTTTAGAAGCATTCTATCCTTAGAGGATCACAACATTCAAGCAAGACAAGGTTTGTAGTGAGAGAGAATAACTTTAGTTAGACCAACTAATATGGCCCGAGAAACAGACAAGCTTTTGGGAGCAGTTTCTCCTGAGAACTAAAATAGAAACCTAAGTCTTTAAGTGTAAGTTGAGAACAGTTGCTTTGAGTTCAGCTTGACTGTATTAGTGAATTAGAAATTCAAGAGAAAGCTCCTCATACCTCTGAAGGAGAAGGGAATGATGTGTGGGAAGGGAGTGGTGCCGTAGGGACCAAGCCTAACCTGATCCCTCCCTGGTTTTCTCTTTCAGTTGATTAAAGTTTGACCAATTTCTAACTTCTTAGGATGAAACTTAAGGAAAGAGAAGAGCTTCTGCTTAAAAGTGTCTCTGAAACTTCAGTTAGAAATGATTCTGTGAGCTTGGAGAAATAAAGATAGAGAGAAAATGTGTTTGGTTTGGGTTGGGGATTTTTCCCCCCAGTGTTTAAAATCTTGCTATAGTACAGAAGAGCTTGAGAATGTTTGTTTAGCCTCCCATGCTCCACAAATACAAAAAAGCAGAAGAGGCTTAAAGATTTGGTTTCTCTGAAATTCACCAGTGCATGTGGTGAAGTTGTAAATATTTGAAAATTGGTGCTTGTATGTGCTAAGTAGGAGTTAAAAAGCCTGACTGCAAAAGCCTCTGGCTCTCTCTACAATGGATGTGTACGGTCCCACGCTTGAGTTGAACAGGAGCTCTGCTCTAATTATTCCCCCAGGTGAAGGGCTGCAGAGGAGCTGTAGTCTCCATAATGCCTTCTGAGAGGCTGCCCTCTGGGCTGAGTGCTCCTTTGCTGGCCTACAGGTGGTGAGGCGGAGGAAAAGGCGGGTACAGAAGGCTGTTGCTGTGTGATATGATGCAGTATTTGAAGATTGTGTTGCAATGGAGTCCCCTACGGAGCTGAGTCTGTCATTCCACAAGGCTGTAAAGCGGGTGCACAAAAGCAGTGCAGCTGTGTGATGCCAAATACTGAACAATACAACCGATCTGCCCCTTCAGATTATTCCAGGTGATTTTGAAGGGTTAAATTTTCACTAGCTCTTTGCCATCTGGATCACTTTGCTGCTCTTTTGCAATTAGCTTTCACCTGGCTTAGACTTGGGTATGTGTATTCAGTGGGAATGGAGAGAAAGGTGGCCGCGTTTGCTCCTGGTTGGGATCAGGTCTGAATTTCTGGGCATTTTTTGTGGGGAGAAGAGGAGAAGATAAAAGTTTAGGAGGAAAGAGTAGCAGAAGACAGTTGGATTATGGAAGTAGGGAAGTTTAAGAGATAGAAAAGGGATGTGGGCAGGTGGAAGGAGGGTTCTGGGTAGCAGATGTGAGATGGGAGGCTGCCTTGTTCTCTCTTTTCCTACATCTATCCAGTCCCTCTTGTTCCCAAATCCTACTTCTCTGTCGTGGCTCACCCATGAAGCAGGTTGTGTCTTGCAGTTTTTTTCTGTTGGCTGTCCTTTTTCTTAGAAAAAAAGGGACTTGCAAGTTTGAGAGGCCTGAGACTGACGTGTTTGGCACAGTGTTTTACTTTTATACTACCTGTGTTGCTGCCCTTTCCTTCTGTTGTGTTTTACGAGCATCCAACACTTCTGCAAGCCATTCCTTGGCTCTTCAGGTTGGATACCTAGGAACAGAAGTTTCTGGCTTGGGACTCTGGCTGTCTGAGATCTATAAAATGGAGCTGATGAAAGCATTCACAGCAGTAAGATGTGAAGACAAATGAATCGGTGTTTATGGACTGCTTGACTGTTATGGTGATGAATACCATATAATAATGTTACATTCAGCTCAGGACTCTGTGCTGCAAGTAATCTGGGGATTGTGTGGTGCTATGAAGTTCAAAAGGGGCCTGTTAAATGCTGTGCAGGTGAATTTAATTCTGGGATTTCATTAAAGCTTTTTTAAACTTGTTTATAATAGATTTTAAATGTCCTATGTAATCAATAGCAGCTGGATTTATTTTCTTCTGAAACATGCTGCATAAGATACTATCTTTGCCAGATTGTTGCTCAGTTCTGTGTACCAGAAAGCAGCCCTTTTAAATTCACACCTGTAAAAGTAAATCTCCTAAAATCTTCCAGGTTCTGTAACGCTAGACCTGGTCCCTTGTTTGCCCCTTCGATGGAGAGAGGGCTGGCGTTGGGGAGTCACAGTGCTGTCGGCTGATGCCTCTGTACTTCACCTGTTCCTCATGGACCATTCGATGTTGCCTGGTTGTTTACACTGACTAATTCCCCGCTCCGTTGGGGAATGTGTGTGTGTGTATATGTATATACTACAATATTATTTTTTCCTTGGAGTTGTCCCATAGCATCTGCCTCCTATTTCTGCTCCTTCAGGAAGAGGAGATCCAAGTCTTGCCTAAGACTGTGCTTGCTCTTTCAGCCTCTTTTCACCCTTTCCCTGGTGAATGAGTGTCGAGTAAAGGCCACAGGTCTGCACATGAAAAACACAGGGAACATGAGTTGAGATCCATGTTAATTTCCCCCCGGAAACTGACTCTCTGTAATTACAGTTCCAACATCCTCCAGAAGAAAAGGGCCCTCTCCCCCCTGCAGCCCCCCTGGCAAATTCGGTGCTCCTTGCAGCAGGAAAACCAGGCGCAGAGCGGAGCAGGTCAGCTGGGGCCTGAGAACGCTCCCCTTCTATGTCTTCATTGCAGGAGGGGGGTGGAGGCTGTTCCTCTCCCCAACCCCCTTCTTACCCATTCCCCCAGATCTCCCAAGTAAATACAATTTTATTTTATTATATTGCTGCCGATCTGCTGTTGTTTTTCGTACAAAAAAGGTGGAAGGGGCAAGAAGAAACGAAAGAGTCTGGCGACAGGAAGACATGAATTGCTGAAGAATGACACTGGCAGGGACTATTGTTCATTTTAACGCTGGAGCAGGAGCAGAGAGAAACGTTCACACGCCATTCTTGGGCATCCTGCTGGGCAGGCTAGGAAAGGGGTATTCCAGCTGGTCATGAGATTTGGCCAGACAGATTGAATTGGGCTGAATAGAGTTCTCGCCGTTTTTTATTATTATTTTTTTTTCTTATAAAGAAACCCACTGATTAACTGCGGTGGAACCTGATTAAAGGGAGAGTCTGAAACCCACATAGACTCTACAGACATAAAGCTGTCATCCTACCAGCATGTGATAACTGGGCCTTAACCCTTTCCAAGGCTCATGAGGGAGGGGGATGCTCACCGGAGTCAGCACTGCCCAGTCTGTGTTTACATGTTTGTGTGAGAGAGGGGTTCTGTCATTTGGGGAAGGAGTTGTGTGCACAGCAGGAGACCTGTAAACAGAGCGTATCTCATGAAAGACAAGTGCCTGAGGAATGAAAATAAGAGTTAGGAATATTTTGTTTGTGGAGAGCTTGTATGGGGACTTGCTCAAATGTTGCTGGCTATATTTTAATAGTTTTGCAGAATTCAGCAGCCCTCGTCTCTCTCCTGTGCAATTCTGAAAATGACAATAGGAAAAATCTGTGAAGAGAACTGTAAAGTTCCACAGGCTCCTTGGGGATTGTTGCAAACAAACTTGGTAGAAATATGAATTCAGTTCTCTGATTCTTTGAATACCCCTGTGGTGGATATAACATTAAAAAATAGGCAAGTATTTAAAAGAATGCTGTAACCTGTGTGAGAACAAAACTGTAGTTCAGCTGAACTTGGAGGCTGATGTGGAGATTGAAAGTGGACAGACAACTTGGACATACTTTATCTCAGCACTGATAGGATGGAATCTGAAGATGCTTAGAGACCCCTTTCCATGAGTGAAATCTCTCATTTTTATTATATATTGAGGGGCAGGAAGTCCATGATGTGATAATTCTGCTTTTTTTTTTAACCCATTTTTCTTACTCAGCTGATTTAGTGCCTGGACATGGTGGACTGCCCTCTGCTCATTCACTTGCTTTAATATAATGTTTTTAGTTTGCTGCTTTGTTGAGAAGAACAAATGATTTATTCAAACAGACTCTTCAGGCTTTGAAAGGGGCCTGTGTGTTGCAGTGTGAGCCGACTGGGTGGGGGGACAAACACTCTTGCCCCCAGCAATATTCAGCTTCTAGTGTGAGACAGGAAAGGATGGCACTCCATCTTTTAAATCTCTAATGAGTGTGCTCTCCAGTAGTTTTATCCTGTTCTCTAGCACCCTGTGCACATGTGTACCCACTAACTCAGAACTCTCTGTAGAGAGGTGGAAAGAGTGGAGATACAGTTGGAATAGTCAAAGGTCCTTTGTGGACCCCGGGTAGACGGTAAAGGGATTGCTTTTTGCTATGTAAAGCTTCTCGTTCCTTCCAATTCGTCTCCCCAAGTGAGAAGGAATTGTGGAGGCAGCAGGAGCTTTCTGAGATGGAAGTTGCTGATCTTTTTTCATGTCCTGCATCTCTGGTCACCTCCATCAGAAGTACCAATGCAGACTGTGCCCTCACTGGCTTGGCTTCACAGGAACTAGCTGTCAATGGAGGAGTCTTCATGCTCGGCTCCTTCCTCTTGGGAAGAGGAGGTGGAAAAAAAGTCAAAATGGGAGCATCTTTAAACTCTCTCTGCATAGACATTTGTGTTAGTTTGAATGTTTGGGTATTCAAGGGAAGAAGGGCATTGTGCTAAGTCCCTACAATTCATCAGTCAAATGGACACGAGCATCAGCAGACAGGATCTTGCATCCTCTTTGTGAAAAGAGAACCTGCTGCAAGAGCTGCTCCTGCGGGCAGCTGTGTACCACTGCCCCCGAGAACATGGGATCTGTCAAGATCCCAGCCAGGGAGACTGGAAATATCAATCTGCTCTTAGCTGACCAAGGACGAGAGTTAAGTTTCACGGTAACTCAGCATTGATATAGCCAAGGAGTCAGGATTAACAGTCTTCTCGCATTCTTACTCTGTATGTTGAATGTGGAAAAAGGAAGGTAGATGAGAACCACTGTCATTGCAAAAAACCCCCAAGAGCGAATGGGACCTACAAACCCATAAGTTCAGGCAACTTAAGGGGGGGTCGGATGGGGGAGTCACTTCTGTACAAAAATCTTCTTGCTTGTTGCTTGCTTCCCATGTCTTGCTTCTCCTGTCTGTTTCTTCTGTTTGTTTGTGGCTTCCTCTCCTTCCTCCCTGACACCTACTAGCCCTGCTGTAGCCCTTTCCTGCAGCTCTGTTAACGTTTAACAAATTTCCCTCCAGTTCCTATGTTTCTTTTGGCTGTAGCTCAAGGCAAACTCCCCAGATCCAAAACTAATTTAGGGCTCTGAGCAACAGTAGCATTTAAATGTTGGCTTTGTGCCATCAGGCGGGCAGCCTCTTCACTGAGGAGAAATCTAATTCCAGTGTTTATTAGATCAACAGTGGCCTCAAGGCTGGACTTTCTTTAATGTTGGCCTTTTAATAATTGTAAGGCTAATACAGGAACTTGGGACCCCCAGGAGGGTCTCAGAAGCCTGGCTCTGACCCTTTTTTTTTGGGAGGGGGAAGCAGGACTTGGATCTGACTTAATTTGGGTCAGGGAGTGTAGGGGAGCAGACTGGTGGAGTGGAGCAGGAGGTGTTATTTTGACTTCCCAAGCATCGTGTGTAAATCCTTCCACGTTTGTGCAATAGTGACTTTGATTTCCTGCAAGTTTGTTTTAATGAGCTCTCTGGGGTAAGGACCTCGGTAGGGCAGGGCAAATTGTGCCCTGGTTAAGAAGTGGGCTGGGACTGCGTAGCATCTGCGCTAATTTCTCAGTTTGGCCACAAGCTCTTTGGGAAAGTCACTTAGGGCTCAGGTTTCCAAGTATGAAGAGTGCTTGCAGTGGGAGGTATGAGTACTTTGTAATACCACAGTCAGGACTAAATCTCTTTAGCCAAATGTGTCATGATAGTTAGATGTCTAATTTTCTACTGTTTTTCCGTGACTTAGGCACCCAAATACTCTCACAGATCTGTGCTGTTGGGTTTCCATTTTCTGCTTCTGAATTTAAGATAATACTTCCCAGCTTTTAAGAGGTGTTGAAATTGTTCATTAGTAGAAGAAGGCACTCTGAGGCTGTAGTAGTGGAGACCACACGCATACCTACAAAGATGCGGTTCCATAATTAGACTGTTTTGCTTTTTGTGCATCTTCCTCCTCCTGCCTCAGTGCTGTTGCTGATTACCATGAAGGTGAAACTCAAAGTGAACAGTATGAAACTGGCTGTAAGGGATCCTCTGGTGCTTTTCACTATTGGGGTTAATTTTTTGTGGGATGTGAGTATGAATGAACTGCGGCGCTTGCAGGTTTGTAGAGGTAGCATCTGAGACTTCCAGTTGAAGCAGAGCAAGAGTTTTGTGACCACTTTCTAAGCGTGGCAAAGGAGTCTGAAGTCCAGGCACAGTAGGAGGTGTAGGTCAGTGCTTCATGAGCTGCCTAGAAAGCAAACAAATGCGGGTGGGCTGAATAGGGGCTGATGTACAGCATAACTGTCATGCAGGAATCCCAACACCGACGTTCTTGTTTTTCCTGTTGGCAATTCTGTTGGAAAGAACTTATCCCATCTGAGCCCATAAAACATATTTGCGTTAAGCTTGTGTTTTTGACTTTTAAGTTAATCCAGTTCTCTGGTAGGCAGCGCAGTTGCAGTGTTTCTCTGTGGTTGTGTGGTACCTCTTTGCCGGGCCAAACCCTGTTCTTCCAGCTCAGTCTGGCCAGTTAATAATTGTGCCTTTGCTGCTCATCCTCTTAGGGCAACATAATATCATGTGTGGGGTTATTTTTTAGACAACAATGTACAGAACAACTCTCTTTGTCCCAAGATAGCTCCGTTTATCTTGTGGTTTGTGCTTTTGAAGTCCTCCTGCCCGTGGGATTGCAAAAATGAGCGTCTGCCTCCGTATTGCCACAAAACCACACTGTGTATCCTATCCCTTCCCTGGAGAACTTCTCTGCTAAGCAGAGCTGTTGTGGTTGGCTTCCCCGTCTCTTGTGTGGCAGAGAGCTGGAAAGCTACAAAGCTTAGATGCTTCACCGCTAACATGATGGCCTCTTTATAGAAGACCAAAATAAACTCCTTAAAAGTGACCCTGTAAGAGAACAGTCTCTGTCTTGTCCAGGAACCTGGCCTTTTCTGTATCATGCCATAATGATGGGAAGAATATGACTGTAGCCCACAAAAGCCAAAATGGGCTTTTTTGGAGGCAGAACTCGTCTCTTTGCACTATGTGCCTGGACAACTGCCGTCCAGCTAGAACATTAGGTTCCCTGAAAAGGATGACTTTACAATGCTTTTGGTTTTGTCTCCTGGAAAGAAGTGTATGACTATCCATGTTCATGTATTCTGGGACTGATCAAGACAGAGGAACTTGGCTTTTGTCTTGAATAGGTTAAATGAACAAAAGAATGTTCTGCGTTCTAGTTTTGGAGAAAAGTTGGGCATGTGTTCTGAAGGGCAGAATGTCCTTGCAGCTAGTCCAGTGCCTGGAGCATCTGAAAGATGAAAGAAGCTGGCTGATAATTTCCTGTGGGACAAACTTACATGGCATGTTTCAGGGTGAAACCTTGAAGGCCTGGTCAAAAATGACTTCCGAATGTGTTGTGAGCAACGTGCTTTGTAAATCCAGAGGGCACTGGACAAGCACTGATGCAGTAACTGTCAGAGATGTGTGGTGGGAGAGGGATCTAAAGCCCAAGAAGCTTCTGAATCTAAAGAGAAAGGAGGCACTTTGTAGAGAATCTGTGGTAAGGAGGTGGCTGGATAGGATCCTTGTTGTCCTGAATTTTCCTTAAATACCTTTTCCAGGTTTTAATCCTTGCAACCCAGATAGAAAAATACCACTTTAAGTTTTTCTTGGTTCCCTAAAGCCTCTGAGCACTACTTTTCAAGCAAAGATGGCAGTAGTGCATCCTCCTCTTCAGCATCACCTTTTGACCGCTCCATTTTCCTAGCCTCCTTTCCCCCCACCCCAAGACAGATTGGCTTCTTGTGAAGCTGCAACGAAACAGGTGCATTTTATAGACAGTAGATTAAAATTAATTGACATTAATTTCAGTTTTCCTCAATGCTGTGACCTGTAACTGGTTCTTCAGTAGCATCTGCCGGAGCTGGAGGCCGTTACTGTTCAAGAGCATATGCGGACAGGAAGGTGTATAGCTATCCTATATAAAACTGAAAATTGAGCAGGGTTTTGTTTGCTATTTTTTTAACTTGAGTCAGGTTGAGTTAGTCCATGCACAGTGAGATGACAACTACGTCTTTCTCGGCTGTTAAGCAAGGGATTTGGTGAAATCCCAAAGACGCTTGCTCGCGGCTTGGAAGAGGACATGACAGAAATGGGAGCAGAAACAGTGAATCTTGGAAAAGTACCGGAAGTTTATTTGTCTTAAAAGCTAATACTTGTGTTATTTAAACTAAGGGATGTGAAGTCGAAGGAATGCATGGATGCAAATTAAACCTTTCTTTTCTCGTATTGCTGTTATGAGTGACAGATGCCAAGCTGTTTTTCATTAGGTGCAGTAGGCTGCTTGCATTCTTCCCCATTCAGTGGAGGGGGAGGATTGCAAAGCTTCAGAATTTCTGAAATAGCTCTGAGTTCTGATTCTTCCAGGTAGCTTCCCAGAAGTGACAGAGCATAACCTTGCCGTGACTTTAGTAAACCTTGGATGCTCCTGTAGCTCAGGTAATGTTAGGCTTGTTGTAGGATAATTACTTCTGCTGCTTTTGTTGACTTCTACAGGTGGATTGGATCTCTCTGCTTTTGTGATCTACTGTCACCAAAACCCAAGTTAATTAGTCTAGAGCTGACTCGAGTAGATCAACTGTACACTTTAGGGACAGCAGCGATTGAAGCAAACCTTTCACAAAACACTCTCTGTAGCAGCAAGAGCAGGGGTCTGCCCCTAGGGACTTGGTGAGAGCCTGCTTTGACCAAATTCTTCCTTCTGAAGGCTTAAGTTGGCAGCATTTGATTGAAGTGGTGCTTTGCCTGTAGGGGAGTATGGACACTTTGGTTGTCCAGAATTTTAAAAACGTGGATCTGGATCTCGTAGTTGCCCCAAATTTACACATCAGCTGTTGTCAAAGAAATATCCTCTAAGATGCATATGAATCGAAGCTGCTTAGATTTTTGCTTTTGGACCATTCCTTGTATTCTCCAACAAATGCCAATAGTGTTCTTATGCCTCTGTGCCTCTTTCCCTTTGCTTCCTCATTTTCATTTATATGCAGAAGAGAAGAATGAGAGAAATCCCTCCGTCTATGAAGTAATGGAAAAGTTAAAGGAAATCTTATGGAAGTTAAAATACCCATGTTTTCTGTCCTCTGACTGCGAAAACAAACTCCAGTGTTTCGCTAGTCCTGGTCAATGTCTGTAGCTTATCTCCATGGGTTGTGGTATAAGTAGGTTTTCTGACTGCTCAGTGAGCTTTGTTCACAAGAACTTTATGCTAGTGAAATTTTGGCAACTGGAGTACGTTAAATACATCAGAAGTACCTTTTTCCTATGGATTATCTCTTTAAAACAGCAGGTGGCATCTTTAGCTGGCACTTAGCAATTGTCTGGTATTGTGAATGTCTCCTGGTAACACTTCTGCTGTGGTGCCATTACCTTCTAAATTTGAGTGTCTACTGTACTGTATGATTCATGATAAACGAGCGGTAAATTGTTCACAACCCTTATGGGACAGGAAAGGATAGAGGTTATTAGTGTGTGGTTTTTTTAAAAAAAAAACCCAACAGTGAAAGAAATGGAAAGTTATGTGTCTCGTGTTGCTGAGGTGACTAATTCTTGCGAAGCATGATGTAGGCTTAAGGTAGTATTTTAAAGTGTCTTGCGTGTGTGTATTTTGAAAGGGTTTGAGTCACGTAGTTCTGCCTGCCAGGCCCTGGTGGTCCAGCTAAACATTCCCGTGCTGTTCTAGAGTGGATGATGGTATTTCTGAATGATGTTATGCAGCAGTGACCTTTTATTATTATGTCCATTTCTGAGTGGTAATGCATTTCTGTTTAATGTGCTTGAGTGGAATAGTCCTGCATGACAAGTACTTAAGTGCTGTGGCTGAGCACTCTGTATCTGTCCCTTGGATTCTTTAGTGTAGTTCTCTATTGGCATGCAGTTACCCAGGAGCTTGCAGCTATGTAAGGAAATGCCACTCCAGGCTAAAATCAGCAGTGTGTTTCTTGATGGCATCCTTCACGTATCACTCTGCACTTCATGATACAATATGGATGAAATGCTCTCCGCTTAAGAGTGAAAATCTACAGATAATGAAATGCCAAGGCTGAAGGTGTGCTTTTAGTAGTAACAGGAAGGAAATTTCACAAGGTGGGAAGCGTAGTGCTCTTGCTCCTTGGAATCCCAGGTTTATATGTTGGAAAAATGAATTAGTCCGCAGCGAAAACATAAATACACGAGTTTAAAGGATTTAGGAGGCTGAATCTCTTCCGTAAGGGCCTTGGAGGTGAGAAGCAGAATGTCAGAGATGGTATACTGCAGGTCATGACTTTGTGGTCTATTTTACCAAGAAACTGTGAAGGTGAAAACAGATGCCACCACTGTCTAAGTGTTTTGAACACACTTGTAGAGAGAATGGGAGAACTGTCATCTTGAATTGTGATCCTCTGAAAGGCTCAAAGTCCTTTCTAAAAGGTGCCTATTTGTATTGACGTTGGAAGTGACACCTGAAGCAGGCTGATACAGTGCTCAATTTCTTGAATGGCAGCAGTGAAGTGCAAGCAACAAAACCTGCATTTTACAGTCTTCTGCCAGCTGCAAATGTTTGATGGAACCTTTTAGTTAGGGAAAGTGGGACATTTGCCATTTAATGGCAAGTAAATATGCAAAAAGCATCACAATATGGTCACATTTCAGTCAAAAGATCTGGAAGATAGGGTCAAGGTGTCTTACCAGGTTTTTACAAAGTAGTTACCAGGAAAGAGCCACTTAAGAATCTCAAGAGAGGGCTACGGAAAAAGTCACTCTGATACGACTTTCTCCTGTCTGTCCTTGGCTGATGGAATTCCTCAGTCATTTAGAAATAGTTGTCTTCTACCTGATTCTTCTTTCCTGCCTTTGTATGGGGACTTTGGACTGAGATTTTGATGTATTTAACATGCTTCGGTGGTTGAAAGGTCGCTGTTTCTATACTGGGACTTCATGGGTTGTCCACCATGAGCTATTTCCATAGGCAACTGAGGGGTTGCTCAAGGAACAGGATAATAAAAGTCCTGTTTAGGAAAAAAAAATGCACGGAATTGGTGATCCTTGCCTTTTATCTGATTTTAAGAACTAAATAGTCATCAGAGGTTAAACAAAGAAGTGCCACGTTGGTTCAGGCTTCAAACAGAACCTGTTTGAAGTCTCCAGGGAGCAGTGTGCCATAACGCACTCCTGATAAACATTTTATTGCTGCGGTTAGAATATGTTGTTTAGATTCCCTCTATCAACCCTCAGTGTGGAACTCAATCTTATACCCCAGTTCTCTACAGCGAGAAAGATATTTTTTTCTCCGTGATGTGACACTTACGCATATTTAGCCTAAAGTAGTTTTTTGGCTGACGTATTGTGTCATAACATAAACCAATGGCTAGCTTGTCTTTTATTATTGCTCCTTGATTTCTCCAGGCATTGCTGCATCCCAGATTTTTCTTTTCATGTGAGTATCTGTTTCAAATTATTTTCCACCAGATGCACTAGCTTTTTAAAAAAAAAAAATTTTAAAATATTGAACCTAATTTCCTGCCCGTAATTCTAATCTTCTAAGGTCCCTTCTATATTACTTCTTTTTCCTCTGTGGTGTGTGTAGAAGAATATTTCCTGGTTTGATATCGTTTTCAGGCACCNGTAACAATTGCTGCTTGATCCTTGGATCTTTTTATGTTCAAATCAAATCCTTCTTCAGTATTTCTTTTTCAGTGCTTCCTTCTAGAAACGCTTTCCTATTCCCTGAGTGCAGGCTGAGGTTTTCAGTGGGGTTGGTAGCCTTTACTTGCGTGGGATCAGAATTGAGCCTCAGAAACTCTAACGTGTTTTTAAAGGCCTCATATTTCTTGACCCATGCTTTCTGAAAATACGGCTTCTGTTCCTGTCTCCCTCTATATCATAAATATACTCATTGCACCAAACACTAACTCAGTTTGCACTTTTGTTGCACAATGTATTTTCTTTAGGTCCTATCTAGCAGATGCCCCGTGGAATTTCTTTTCTTT
This sequence comes from Rhinoptilus africanus, assembly GCA_013400135.1. Classification (NCBI taxonomy): domain Eukaryota; kingdom Metazoa; phylum Chordata; class Aves; order Charadriiformes; family Glareolidae; genus Rhinoptilus; species Rhinoptilus africanus. The sequence goes on along the minus strand of VXBO01013317.1, from coordinate 190,274 downwards.
ATGCTTCCTGTTCCTTGTGGTCATATCAAGTGTAACATTTTTCAGGTCTAATGCATAGTTGTGTAGTTTAATAAGAGCACTGAAGGGCTGTTGTCCTTGATAGTGTGCCTCTCTATATAGAGCTTTGTTCAGCCATGTGTTTAATTAAGAACCAGCTGGTTCGGGGCTGAGATATACCTGCTTTTGCAAATTGAGATGACATTCACCCTCACTCAGAAACCGTCAAAGTAGACNATGAAGCTATTTAATGGGACTGGATCTAATGCTGATCCCTGTGATACCTACTAGCCATCTCTATCCCCTACAGCTTGACTTGCTGCCATTTCTCATTATCTTTTGTTTATGGTCCTTCAGCTGATTTTTTTTTTTTTAATGTGTGTGCTGGTAGCCAAGCCAATTTGAGTTAGTTTTTGAGTAGGATTTCACAGCAGTAATACTGTTACTTCAGCTGCACCTTCTGCTCAAAGACTCTGGATATATAGAAACACACATTAAACATTAAACCCTAATACACTATGCTGACCTAATAGCAGTATCCCCACATATTGGGTGGGGGG
>VXBO01013317.1:146272-189466 GCA_013400135.1 Rhinoptilus africanus | reverse complement strand
GGGGGGTTGTTGTATGGTTTAGGTTTGGTTTTGTGTCTTAATAAATTTTTACTTAAAAAAAAAAAACAAAAACCAAAAAAACTTACCACTATCACATTCTTCCTCAAACAATACTGAAACAGTTATCTTTAAAGCTTTGAAAACTTCTGGGTTGCTCTTCTTAGTGAGGTTGATATTACTCTAGGCAGGCATCAAATACTTGGAGACCCTGTGGGTACCCACTCAGAACTGCTTCAGGTACTTTGTAATGGGAGTAAAAAAGGAAAAGCCCCCTTAGCTTTTATCAGTGCATGGTGCCCCTTCTGACATCAGACTGTTGTGCTGTAATATTGCCTTCGCTGTGCCTGCCAGCAGAGCTCTGGGCTTAAACAATGGTCAGCAAATCCTTCTTCTAAAGCTGGATTAACTGTACTTTCCTTCAGTGGAAACTGCTATTTGGGTAAGAGTGAGGAATCCAAAATTTTAATTTTCCCTCAAGATAGGCAAGCAAAGAAAGCTGAACTGCTTTGCTATGGAAACACTCAGGGAAGTGCTAGATGAAGAAGGAAAATGTATCATCTGAACTATGTTCAAGGCCATCCAAAATGTCTGAGGTCTGCGCTCATCAAGGTGTCTATGGAATGGGGATGCAAGATTGAGCCTGGCCTGAAAGTGAATAAAGAGAGAAAATGGTGTCTGACACAGGCCTTCTAACAACAGGTGTGCAACAACGTGTTAAGGAGGCTATTAAAGAATTCACTAATTTAACCCTGAATGAACAATCAGATGCTCATGGGTTCTTAAAACACAAAAATAACAAATTAAATGCATCTGTTGATGCCAGGGCAAAATATTCTGATACTTAGTCCAAATTTGTTCAAAAATGCTTTTGGTGATGCTCTTCCACAGCTTCTCTGGGGAAAAAATTTACAGCCTTATGCCTGTCACTGTTAGGACTTTATTTCTCTCATTTTCCCTTTAATTCCATTATTTATGTTCCAATTCTTCCACACAGTCTTGGATTTCTTTGTCACTGTAACCGTCAAATATTGTACTGTATTTTCACACCCATTCAGTGTCCACTTACGCCTTCTGTCCTCTGCCAGGGATTCTTATATGGTAGGATTAAACTTATAAAAGCTGATACTGTCATCTTTTGGTTTTGCCTTTTGTAGTAATGAGTTTGCAGAAGGATCTCTGCCTTCCATCGAAGGTCTTCTGTAGGCTGCGAAATGCAGAGTTAGGTGCTCCTCTATGGAGGGGAAGGAACCCAGATCCATGTGTTACTCAGTCCTGGATTAAAACAGTGATTGTTCTTTCCAGAGGCTTCTGATTCTGAACTGAACAGTCTGCAGCTGTAAATCATGCCAAATATTTTCGTAGTTCTGGGTTTTCTAAACCTGTTGGTGCTATTTTCCTTGCAGTATAGAAGAACTAAATGGATACTGCGCCACAGTTGGCTATGCTACCCTGTGTTACAGGTACACACAGAATTGTGGGATGACACCAGCAAACTGATGGCTGTGAATTTAATACCACTACTTTAAAAAATAGCAGTAAGAACTTCTGTGTTAGGATGAAGGGAAAAAGATACAACTAACAGGATGGTGTGGAGTAGAAGAGTCTCTTATGTGCTCAGTTATTCTTACCTTGAAAGAAAGTAAACGTGGAAAGGCAGCATGTTGTTGACCAGGGATGCCAGGATTGCATTTGTTCATGCAATGTTCCCGATCAACATCCGTTTGAGCAAACTTCATCCATGTTATGGGTCTGTGACAAAATCCTGCTATTGCTAGAATGCTACCAGGGCCTGACAGAGCTGATGGACCCTGAAGAACAGGAACATGTTCATCTCAGCATAGGGAAGAATTTTTTACGGTAAGAACAATCATTCCCTGGAACTACCTCCCCAGGGACGTGGTAGAGTCCTCATCGCTGGAGGTTTTTAAGATGCGACCGGGCAGGGTGATAGATAATCTCATCTAGGCTCCCTTTCCCACAAAAGGTTGGACCAGGTGATCTTTCCAGGTCGCTCCCAACCTGAGCTGTTCTGTGATTCCATGTTGAAGCAACAGCCTGTTGAAGATTGAATTGCTACAAAATAACGGTAAGAGCTGCCGTCTGTCATTATTTTTACTGAAAATAGAATTAGCGTATCTTCTTTTGGAAAAAAAAAACACCATCAGGACTTAAAAGAAACAGTGTTTTCATTCTCCCCTAGCAATCTGCAGTTCCTAACAAAACAAAGGCTTCAGAGTTCAATTTGGTAATTATTCTGTCTGCTTAAGCTTCCTTTGTAATGTCAATGTTTTTGTGAATCTGTGGCAAATACAGGGCTGTTATGTAATAGCTCTGAGGGAGCAAGGGCTCTCATCAGCAAAATGGAGCTTTTTATATTACATTTTTCTTTATGGGCTATGTTATTTGGCCTAATGAAGAGTTGCCGAGGTGGGGGGAAAGAAGGGGAGAAGAAAAAAAGTGGGGGGAACACACCGCAGAGTAACAACTTAGTGTTTACGCAACCCCGCCCAGCCCCCTCAAAAAAGATACGCAGAAATAACAGGATGATTATTGATGTTTGCTTTTCAGCCAGAAATGACATAACTGTTTTGCCAACTTTAGACATAAAATTACAAAGTTCCTAACTATCTTTTTTAAGGGTGAGAGTAGCGGGGGGGGAAAAACCCACCCTCCCTCAGGAGGCGTTTCATTTGTCAGATAAACATGAAGCTGGGGAGGGTATTTGGAAAGAATCTGAAGAAACTGAGCATACCATGCTAAATTTAAGGTGATGGCAGATGTTAGCTATGAGGCCTGTGTTTAGACTGACTTCCTGTTTTTAAAATCTGGAGGCTGTTTGTATAATACTTTGCTATGAAAGCTGTTTGGTTACTGCATCCTGCTGCTGTTGCATCTGGATGGAACCAAACTACAGACAATGAAGATGATTTTTTTTTTTTTTTTTGGTTGCTTGTACCCATGGGCAAGTGAGAGAGTAGGAAACTTGTGTGGTGGTCTTGTGGGGTTTCAAGAGAAGCCAGGAAAGCTGAATGATGTCAGCTCAGCACCTGGCAATGCCTCTGTTTAGTGCTTTGTATTGTTCTGTATGTACTGCACTGTTGAAATACGTCAGGCTTTTGCCTCGTTTAAATATGTCAGGTTTTTGCCTCCTGCATAAGTGAAATGATTTTTAATATAGCGGGTTGGTAAAATGTCCAAGCCTGCAGTGTGATGAAAAGTTTTAGGAAAAACAGTTGTCATGACTGAGCCCAGAGGTACCCCTCATTGTTCTTGCTCTTAGAAGAATGTGCAGAAGTGTAAGTAGATATGTCTGCTTTGATTGTTGGTCCAGTTGCCTGAACGGCAAGTGCCGACTTCCGTCCTGTTCCTGGACCCCTGACTAACTGCGATTGAAACGTGACACTGGAGGTTTATGTTCCACCCTAATGCGCGCTTGGTTAGTCTTCTGTCTCACATTCCCTATGTTTAATGAGAGCTCGACATGAAAGAATAAGTTGTCTTCTCTTCATTTGGTGTGAGGCTTCTCATGCCAAATGCACCACTTCTGCTTGGTTTTAGGGGAGATGGGGAAAACATGTTTCTCGTCTTTATCCTTCCTGGCCCTCTACTGTTACAGGTACAGTTACAGGGTTATGTCACTGGAGCTCTAAGCCCTGTGAAATAGTCATGGGACATCAAGGGTGAAATACTATCCACACTGAAATCATTGAGAAAATTCCTGCCGTCTGCAAGGGGTCTCAGGTTTTATTCAACCTGTTCTTTTTATTGGATAGATTATTCATCCCGGATTGGTTCCTCCAGTGCTGTTTGTAAATTGGAATTAGTGTGCTCTCTGAACAATAATGTGCTTTACTCGTCCAAGTGTAAGACCAGTGTAAACTAAGGTGTATAAAATGCATTGTTATCATGAGTAGAAGGTTAGTTACCCTCAAGGTCACAAATCACAAAGCATTAGACTCACAAAGGTTGTTGTTTGGACTAGTTAAGCAAAGTAGGCTTACATAATAGTACTACAATATAGGCTAGCACGTATGAGACAGTGTTGGTATCTGGGTCATAACGTATCCTTCAGCTTCCAACGGTTTCTGTAGCATGGTAAAAACACAAGTCAGAGATGGTTGAACATAGCAACTTTAATGAGGTGGGAAGAACAGATTTAATATGTGTGTGTATATATACATATAACCTGATATTAGTAGCAACTTTTGAAGATAAACGTGTGTTTGACAGTGCTGCAAATTAAGTTACAGTTGCAGACTGGGACAGCTGCATTAATTCTCTGCTGTTGCAGAGCCATACCACTATGCTGCTACTGAGGAGCTAAAATAACTTCTTTCCCTGAGCCTCTCATTTGTGTTTACCAAGAAACAAATTATTAAATATATTCCCGTAGTTTAAGAATTGACTGCCTTGATTTTTGAACCTTTCCTGTTGGTGAAGCTACAGGACACATGGTAAAGTAAGGACAAGAGTCAATAGTACTCTCATATTTTTCTTTTTCTAGGGCTAATGAGGATGATGATCATCTTGGTGTAGTCCAACAGGAAGGGATATTGGACCTAAAAGTAGTTAGGACAAGTGCTTTGAAGTACTCTTGAGGAAAATGGTAGAAAAATTGCTTTGGAAAAGGTGATTTGAACAGCAACTACCTTGGGTACAATATACAGCTATTGCTGCCTTCCTAAATAGTGGTAGGCAACAGCAGAAGGTGGTTTGTCCTGAATTTCCTGTGCTGCCAGTTTGAAGGAACCTATGTGATTTTTTGAGGAGGCTTGTGGTTCTTCTGAATTTCTTTGTATTTATTTCTAATAGTTGAATAGTTGCGTAGTTTGCTGCATTGCTTTTGCTTAGGGATGTCTGCTGCTTTTTTTTGCCTTCTGGCTCTACATCACCCACTTGCTGTCTTTCTGAGTCAGCCTTTGGCCTGGCCATACCTGGTAAGTTCTTTGAGGATCTGACACCACTCTGCTCCCTGCCGTTTGCCTTTCCTTCTTTCTGTTCCTTATTCACAGTATGTTCTTCCTGCCTCTATCCGTTGTTACACCAGATATTGGCCACGTTCTCTAGCATCTACCGTAATGTCTTGAAGTACTTTTTATACTAAACCTTTTAAAGATAACTTGTAGTGGAGATCAGGGAAGTAATAAAAAGCTTGTTGCACCCATGGCAGTCTGTGAAGGGAGATACGTCAACAAATTTGGTTGTCCCAATTCAACAGCTTGTGCATGTGCTTGGAAAATAGTTTGTGGGAAGGCCTTGCAACCTGCAGTGTAGCAATGGGAGCAGGTAGCAGAGGCTGGCAAAAACCTCCCCAGCCGATTTTGTTGCGGAAGAAACTTATTGTGGAATTGTTCTTCAAGGAGTAAGTGCATCCCCTCTAAACTTAAATCTCAGCCTAACTTGCACAAGTGGATATCTTTGCTGAAGGGAATTCTACTGTTGAGAGAGCTTGCAGGACGGTTACAGGAAACTTCACAGAAACTGCTTTTCTCAATTTGAATGGAAAATAATGAAATTATGAGGCTTTTTTCTTCTTTTTTCTTAGGATTTTTTGGTTAGATTGCTACAGCGCATGGTTCATCACAAATATACTAGGTGTAACAGATGAGATCAAAAAGTCTGCAAACAGTTGAAGATGTATATAACTACCACTTGGGGCAAGAGTCCATCTGTACTTCTTTCCTTATGTTCTGTTGTTTAATCTGGGAGCTTTAGGTTTGTTTGAATTGCAGAAATAAGGAACCATGCAAAAAGATTCCAGCCACAGCCTAGCGTGAGGGGATTGTTGATGGATAGAATAATCATTTGCTTAACAGTGATATTGGTTATATAGATTGTCTAGATAACATCAGACGGAAGTTCAGGCATGACCTTTTCCCATTTGAGAGGTGGGCTGTAGCCTTTTCTCTCTCAAGGCAGAGATTTATTAGGAGGCTCTGTGGAGTATCATCGTAAATAGTTGGATTTGCACAGGGGTGAGAGTCAGAGTTGTGCAGTTTTGTTCTATAGCTAGGAGAGGGGAGAAAGAGATGGGAGTTCCTTAAACTAATTTTGAGGCTGGGAAAAAATAGGTTCTTATCTATTTTTCTATATTGACATTTGGACTGTATTTTCTTTTGGCCAGTTTGTAGAGTTGAAAATTATCTTCTCTTGCTTTTCATGAATGTCAGTTACGCACAGGATAACGTCACAGTTTGATCTCTACAGATAAATAAGAAAGGATAGTTTGTTTGTTGTTTGTTTTTTTTTTTCTTCAGTCTGAAATGTCTAAAGCAGTGACTTGTAAAATGTTTTCATCTAGGAAGTTCAGGGTCTGGAGGAGACCCCAGAACGCCAGATAACTCTCTCAAGTAGAATGTTTGCTATCCTTTCTGTTGCGGTGTCACAGCTAAGTGGAGCAGCGGCAGCGCTGTGCTCTAGAAGACTGAGTTTGTAAAATTAAAAGGGTGTTCTTATACCTGGGGTTCCTTGAATTTGTTTGTGACTAGTGCTGAGTTATTTGTCAGCTAACTCACTCTCCAGTCTCTTTTTGCAGGTTTCTATTTGCTGTTGCTTTCAAATAGCCCCGTTCCAGGAAACTGTGCATAGTACTTGATCTCCTATTTCAACAGTGCGGAGGGGGTGAATGTTTTCCTTTGCAATAGAGTACGTGTTGATACACGTAGTGTGAACATGGAGACAAATTGTGATGTCACTTTGTATTTAATGCATTTACCCTGAAATAGACTGATCTCTTCAAAATACGTTTTTTCTTTGTTTGTTCCTTTACAGGTGTTACAAGTAGCTCCGAATGCTCCTGCGGACGTAATCATTTTACATGTGCTGTCAGTGCTTTTGGGGAATGCACATGCATCCCTGCTCAGTGGCAATGTGATGGAGATAACGATTGTGGGGACCACAGTGATGAAGATGGCTGCAGTAAGAATACCATTCTTCACTTGTGTTTGTGAAAACTGAATGTCTTAACTTTTTCTCTTCAGGCACATCCTAGTTTTTGTATGGCAAATGTTTAAGACTGTAGATTACGTACATTTTGACTTCAGTACTTGGAGTCTAACAGAGCCAGGGTCCACTGACATAAAGCACAGTGAAAGCCCATCTCTGCCTTTTGCAGCTGGTTTTAGATGGCTGTTGGACATGAATGCTCTAGAGGGAGAGGAGGGACAGAGCGCAGTACCTCTCTTATTGACACCTTTCCAAAAGTGCTATCTGTGAACCAAATTATGTGGGTTTGCAATAAGTGTTAATGGAAAATAAATAAGCAGTGTGAAGAAGTGTATTGAGGGTGTCTGCCCCCTTCAGTAACGTTCTGGTTTCTGTCTTGGCTGCCCTGTGAAGGGAGGGGAAAGGTAAGCACTGTAATCGACATTCATTGGTCTTGGGATCTGCTGAGATAAGTCACCTTGCAACTGCTGTATATCTGCATAGTGTCAGCATCTGCGTAGTGAGCCCAGCTAGATGAGAACGGATAAGAAGCCTCACTCTTAGTGACACTTCTTAGTTTAGCACGATATAGATGAATGGAGAACATCTCTTTCCCTGGAGCCACAAGTTGCTTTCTTACCTCATCTCTTTGGATTCCACAGACTATGGTAGGATTGAAAGGTGGAAAAAAAGGCCTGATTTTGTGGAACTCCTTTCCTGAAAGTTTCCCTAGAGCTGAAGATGGCCTCCTGTCAGTGACCATGATTGAGAAATTTATCTTCCTCTGTTGGATATTTCACTAGCCTTCCCTGGTTTCCACTGTTGAGTGCTGTAAGGCGAGGAGCTTTCCTCATCTTTGAAATATTGTTTTGAAGAATGTCTTAATCTTTAAGTGTGGGAGATCTCAACCCAGCTTTGTGAAAATTTGTTTCCTTCTCACTTCTTGTTTCTTAGAATTTTGCAAATAGTGTGGAACGTGGAAGACCTTGGGTAAAAAATGGGGTTTTGAAAAGTAGGTTACCTGCAAACTGAGGTGATCAGTGTTTGGCCTAAAGATGATCGGTGGAAGAGTCATTGGGCAAGGAAGTGACCTGAGCTGTAGAAATCAAAGTGGAAAGAAAACCTGCATGTTTATATCCAGTGAAGAAAAGTGTGAATGTGAGAACATTTCCTCAAGAAAGAGGAGATGAGAATCTGGGAACTGAAGAACCAGTATTAAGTGGTACCAGTATCAAGTTCNTTGGTGTGTTGTTTTGGTTTTTGGGGGCAGGGTGTATTTGTAAGGGGTAGTTTGTTCACAAATCTAGTGAAAGAATCGGTAAGAATTTAGACAAGAGGTACTTGTTGATAGGATCTACTTCGTACTTCAACAAAATCCAGCACGAAAGGTTTTTAAATTAAGCAGGCATGGTAAGATTGGGGGGGGCAGGAGGATTAAGACCATCCATATGAACTTGCAGGACATGGTTCAAAGCTACCAACAGTTGCTTGTTCATACACCATGTACTTAAGATGTGGATGATCTTGCCACAGAATGTTGATTCTGAAATTTCAAACATTCTCAGAAAGCAGTCTGACAAGTCTGTGGATGTAAAATCCACTGAGAGCTGCTCAAGATGAATATGCCACCTCTTGTTTGGGAATTCTTTGCAAATAGAGGTAGATTTTTGTCTTCTGAGGAATGGCGTTTACTTGCATGCTATGTTCTTACACTCTTACATTGGCATCTTTTCCATTGCGTCTCTCCTGTGGTCTGGGCGAGAGCAACCTTTTGGTCTTGCACAGTAAAGCTGTGGTTATGGTGTATCCCTAATAAATTAAGGAAATCTGGCCCATGTGTATTTGAATGGAAGCTGTGCAAACTAGGGAGTAGTAGTGTACTGTGATCGATCTGCTGATACTTGCAGGCACTGGAGGCTGGGAAGTACACAAAGCAGAGGCAGTCAGCTAACTGAGGCAGAGCATGTAGGAACTGGGTTTAACTTCTGCCGTCTTTAATTTACAGTTTCTAAAAAGGCAAAGGGAGGAATAAGACTGAAGCAAAGGGAGCTGTCTAGAAAACAGCGTGTGTAAGATGGGAATGTTTAAATATCTCATTCCGAATATGACTTGTGCTGGAGGTCTGCAATTTAGTGGGAGAGATACGGTAGCATGTACAGAGAAGGACAGTAGATTTGACAAGATGGGAGGGCAGATAAAGAGCGGAATTTATACAGAGTAGAAAAGAGACTCAAGGGGAAGGACTAGACTATGAGCTGCCTTTTTAAATATTGCGTTGTAGTAGAACAAATACAAGGAGGAGAGCTTTTTCAGCTGACAGCCAGAAGTATTGTGCAATTCAGCATAAAGAAGAAAGCAAAAATATAAGTTAAGCAATGGGTCAAAGGACTCTATAGAAATGGTAAATGCATGGCTTCAGCATGCAAATGCAAGGTTGTGGTGGAGGGGCCCTAGGAACACTTATTCCATCAAGCCTGCTGAATCTTGTTCTGAGTAGCTGCTCGTTAGGAGTCCAGATGTGTGATATTCTTGGTAGCTTCTAAGAACTAGATCAGCTCCACAGTGTAGTTTCATGGTAGTTGTCTGCTTCCTATCTTGCTTAGTCGCGGCACTGAAACGTTTTGCTAGAGCAGATCGCTTGCTGAATCCCTCTCTCTGTCTTGGCACACAGGAGCCTGTGAAGGTGGGGTTAGCTTTCCATTTGGTCTGTTTATCCACTGTGCCAACCATAAAGAAGGCAGCAGGGAGTGCGAGAGCAGGGGTGGTGTGTGAGCCCCTTAGAGAAGCAACTTGAACTGTAAATCAATTCAAGCTTCTCACAGATCAGCACTGACGCTTGCACATAGTACATGAGAACCGTCAGTTCACAGATTTCTTTCCTTCCCTGGTCATCTATCTGTGATGTGCATACAATGTTCTGGTTGGAGTGAAATTTTGGACTTCTGTGTTTTGAACTCGATTTATTTTTTATTTGTTGACTTTTACCAAGTCTGAAATTGATGATTTCTTTTTAATACAAATATTGAGCGGTAGGTTGGGGTTGTCCTGATGAAGTCATCCTACGAGGCCTGGATATATTAAAGGCCTGGTTAAAAAATTAATGAGATTCCTTGAAAACCATGGGACTGTTTTTCATTCTTGGATTAGCACAGTGGTTTGTTCTGACTCATAAACCTAAGTCTGTGCAACCACTTATACGGGCTCTTCTGTAATGCTAAACCCGTGATGATTCTTTTTCAGCAATGTATTGAAGTACAGCTCTGAGTTTTAAAGAAAGGAATTATAACATCATCAAGTAGATGTCTCTGGTCTGAAGAGTGAACATAAGTGATTGCAAGGACTCACACGTTTCCACTGGTCTGCTGCAAGCTAGTTTTACCAAGTTACAGGATTTTCTTTTTTTCTCCTGTGAATGTCATAACTTCCCAGAGAAGTAAAGCTGCAACCATGCTCATTTCAGGGTCTACTTTTCTTTCAGTGTATCAGCTCATATGTATACTGTAAGCCGATACAACAAGAAGAATGAGTTCCTGAGAGAGTTGCATCTACTTCCTTGGGAATGGGAAGACATTGGACTGCTGGACTCCTAATAAAGAAAGAGAGTGAAACCCAGGGTGAGGGGAAAGGTGAAAATTGCTTCAGCAAGTCAAGATTCAGTCTTGCATCTGTGTCTGTATAGCACTGTGTATGCTTGAGTTAATATGTATATGCTTGATTGGAGTTTACCAAATAAATAAAAAAGGAAAGATACTTGGTGGTGAGTGAAAGGAGCTGCAGCTATGAAAACCAGGAGTAGACACGGGGAACATCTCTTCCTTCTGAGAGAGATTTTCAGTTTTGAGATAAATTCGTAAAATGTGGTGTGTTGTGTTTTGGTGGGTTTTTTTAAAGGTTCTGTTACAAACGATAAGACAGATGCCCACTTTTTGAGTCAGTTGCACAAAGTTTTTCCTCAGCTGTTACCCTTTCTGCACACCTCAGCCATTTTCTACTTGTATTGCTGTCCTCAGAAGGCCTACCCCTTGTAAGTAGTTTCCCATCATTTTGGGGAAAGCCCTGCCTCTGCTTACCTGGCTGTGACAGGAACTGGTTTTCTTGCAAATTCGAAGCCCTGCTGTGATGGAAGCCAATTATTCTGTGACATGTTTGCTTCCTGCTCTGGATCATGTTTACAAGCCCGAGTGCTGTAGTAATAATAGTAATAAGCAACCTCCCAGCTGTCATGCCAGCTTCATGGGCTTTTGCCGGTGTCAGCTCTCTGGCTTGCTGACAGCATCTGGCTTGGAAGCCCTTGCTACATATGCCCAGAGTAGCTCAGCTGCCTTGTGCCAAACGAGACTACTTTGGACTGTCCCTAACAAAAGCTGCGTGCAAGTGGAGGAATGGTTTTCATTCTGCCCTCCTGCGTGCGCTTTGAAGTCCAGTGTGGTGTGAATGAGTCTTGCTTCCTGTGGCAAGGGTGAAAGGACAACTGAGTAAACTTGGCCTGAGGACTGATAAATAGTTCTGTTTCTCATAAGATATGCCAAATCCCCTTGTAACCATCCCCTAGTAGAGCCTTCGTACTCTGAATTTTGGATTTGTATTGTACCTAATCAGCTTGTAAATACGTAGCTCCTTGGGACACAGACTTGCGTGCTTTGTTCTGTGCACTGTTGTACAATACTTTTTCATTTAAAGGGACTGAAGAAGAGTTTAATCCTTTTACCTTACAGCTTACTGAAGGTGGTCTGTTGTTCCCCTTTCATTGAGAAATTTAGGCAGTTCCTGTTGAGCTACAACTCCTTCAAGCTCAGGAGACGGTCTCTTCCTTGCCAGGAACACAGCTATCAGTATAGCCTGCTTATCAGGCTCACAACAAACATTTTTGAGGTGATGTGAGGATAAAAATCTCACAGGTCTTTTACTAAAATTAATGGAAACTTTAAAGTAATTGTCTTCCCTGTGCCATTCACTTAATCACCAGTCTTGAGCGCAGATGAAAGAGGCCAGGTGAAGCTTCACTTCTGAGCTTAAAATTTTAGTAATTGGGAACTGCTTGACAAGAGTTCAGGTTTCCCTTGAAAAGACAACAGTTCTGTATGTGGAACCATACTTTGTCACTTTATTGGGCTTGGAGTATGTGTATTTCCTTTAAAAGGCATCAGAATTAATGCAGTGCCCCCTTGGGCAGAGCCCTTGTGATCAAAGGGCTGTGAAAGATTGGGTGCCAATACTCTTTTTTTTTTTTCAGTTGTTTTTTTTTTCCTTTCTTTTTTTAGTTTCGACCAGCAACAACCTTAAAGACAGTTCAGCAGTGCCATTGGAAACATTTTATGTTATTCTGGAACTAGATTTTCCCAAAATGTAGAGTGGACTAACATCCCTTATTCTTGTTTCTGGACTGTTTGCCCACTGTGCTGCAGATCTCAGCAAAAAGATCAGTGTTCACATATACGTATGTGCTCCTACACATGCATTAGTGTGGACATACCTGCAGTTGTCTTTAATGGAGATAGCGTGATTATATTTTTTTTGCTTGTATTTATTTTTCAAATTAAATTCTCATTCTTCACGATTGAGAGTTTGTCTAATTAAACAAGCAGTATTGTTCAAACCGCTGTGCTCCAGAGCTCTGAACACCANTGTAACCTGCTCTAAGGTGGCCCTGCTCTGGCAGGGGGGTTGGACTAGATGATCTACTAAGGTCCCTTCCAACCCTAGGATTCTATGATTCTATGATTCTATGATTAAAATCTCAAGAGAGCAGGAGAGACGAGGCTGTACTCAAGTCCACAGGCTGAAAAAGTTCAGCAGAAATAAGGGGCTTGGGGTGGTGAAACATATCCAATAACTAAACTTGTTTTGCTGGCTTCTTACTGAGCACAGAGGAAGCTGGGGGGGTTTTGTGGTGTTTTTTTTTTCAGGGGGAGGTATGGGNGTTCTTACACTCTTACATTGGCATCTTTTCCATTGCGTCTCTCCTGTGGTCTGGGCGAGAGCAACCTTTTGGTCTTGCACAGTAAAGCTGTGGTTATGGTGTATCCCTAATAAATTAAGGAAATCTGGCCCATGTGTATTTGAATGGAAGCTGTGCAAACTAGGGAGTAGTAGTGTACTGTGATCGATCTGCTGATACTTGCAGGCACTGGAGGCTGGGAAGTACACAAAGCAGAGGCAGTCAGCTAACTGAGGCAGAGCATGTAGGAACTGGGTTTAACTTCTGCCGTCTTTAATTTACAGTTTCTAAAAAGGCAAAGGGAGGAATAAGACTGAAGCAAAGGGAGCTGTCTAGAAAACAGCGTGTGTAAGATGGGAATGTTTAAATATCTCATTCCGAATATGACTTGTGCTGGAGGTCTGCAATTTAGTGGGAGAGATACGGTAGCATGTACAGAGAAGGACAGTAGATTTGACAAGATGGGAGGGCAGATAAAGAGCGGAATTTATACAGAGTAGAAAAGAGACTCAAGGGGAAGGACTAGACTATGAGCTGCCTTTTTAAATATTGCGTTGTAGTAGAACAAATACAAGGAGGAGAGCTTTTTCAGCTGACAGCCAGAAGTATTGTGCAATTCAGCATAAAGAAGAAAGCAAAAATATAAGTTAAGCAATGGGTCAAAGGACTCTATAGAAATGGTAAATGCATGGCTTCAGCATGCAAATGCAAGGTTGTGGTGGAGGGGCCCTAGGAACACTTATTCCATCAAGCCTGCTGAATCTTGTTCTGAGTAGCTGCTCGTTAGGAGTCCAGATGTGTGATATTCTTGGTAGCTTCTAAGAACTAGATCAGCTCCACAGTGTAGTTTCATGGTAGTTGTCTGCTTCCTATCTTGCTTAGTCGCGGCACTGAAACGTTTTGCTAGAGCAGATCGCTTGCTGAATCCCTCTCTCTGTCTTGGCACACAGGAGCCTGTGAAGGTGGGGTTAGCTTTCCATTTGGTCTGTTTATCCACTGTGCCAACCATAAAGAAGGCAGCAGGGAGTGCGAGAGCAGGGGTGGTGTGTGAGCCCCTTAGAGAAGCAACTTGAACTGTAAATCAATTCAAGCTTCTCACAGATCAGCACTGACGCTTGCACATAGTACATGAGAACCGTCAGTTCACAGATTTCTTTCCTTCCCTGGTCATCTATCTGTGATGTGCATACAATGTTCTGGTTGGAGTGAAATTTTGGACTTCTGTGTTTTGAACTCGATTTATTTTTTATTTGTTGACTTTTACCAAGTCTGAAATTGATGATTTCTTTTTAATACAAATATTGAGCGGTAGGTTGGGGTTGTCCTGATGAAGTCATCCTACGAGGCCTGGATATATTAAAGGCCTGGTTAAAAAATTAATGAGATTCCTTGAAAACCATGGGACTGTTTTTCATTCTTGGATTAGCACAGTGGTTTGTTCTGACTCATAAACCTAAGTCTGTGCAACCACTTATACGGGCTCTTCTGTAATGCTAAACCCGTGATGATTCTTTTTCAGCAATGTATTGAAGTACAGCTCTGAGTTTTAAAGAAAGGAATTATAACATCATCAAGTAGATGTCTCTGGTCTGAAGAGTGAACATAAGTGATTGCAAGGACTCACACGTTTCCACTGGTCTGCTGCAAGCTAGTTTTACCAAGTTACAGGATTTTCTTTTTTTCTCCTGTGAATGTCATAACTTCCCAGAGAAGTAAAGCTGCAACCATGCTCATTTCAGGGTCTACTTTTCTTTCAGTGTATCAGCTCATATGTATACTGTAAGCCGATACAACAAGAAGAATGAGTTCCTGAGAGAGTTGCATCTACTTCCTTGGGAATGGGAAGACATTGGACTGCTGGACTCCTAATAAAGAAAGAGAGTGAAACCCAGGGTGAGGGGAAAGGTGAAAATTGCTTCAGCAAGTCAAGATTCAGTCTTGCATCTGTGTCTGTATAGCACTGTGTATGCTTGAGTTAATATGTATATGCTTGATTGGAGTTTACCAAATAAATAAAAAAGGAAAGATACTTGGTGGTGAGTGAAAGGAGCTGCAGCTATGAAAACCAGGAGTAGACACGGGGAACATCTCTTCCTTCTGAGAGAGATTTTCAGTTTTGAGATAAATTCGTAAAATGTGGTGTGTTGTGTTTTGGTGGGTTTTTTTAAAGGTTCTGTTACAAACGATAAGACAGATGCCCACTTTTTGAGTCAGTTGCACAAAGTTTTTCCTCAGCTGTTACCCTTTCTGCACACCTCAGCCATTTTCTACTTGTATTGCTGTCCTCAGAAGGCCTACCCCTTGTAAGTAGTTTCCCATCATTTTGGGGAAAGCCCTGCCTCTGCTTACCTGGCTGTGACAGGAACTGGTTTTCTTGCAAATTCGAAGCCCTGCTGTGATGGAAGCCAATTATTCTGTGACATGTTTGCTTCCTGCTCTGGATCATGTTTACAAGCCCGAGTGCTGTAGTAATAATAGTAATAAGCAACCTCCCAGCTGTCATGCCAGCTTCATGGGCTTTTGCCGGTGTCAGCTCTCTGGCTTGCTGACAGCATCTGGCTTGGAAGCCCTTGCTACATATGCCCAGAGTAGCTCAGCTGCCTTGTGCCAAACGAGACTACTTTGGACTGTCCCTAACGAAAGCTGCGTGCAAGTGGAGGAATGGTTTTCATTCTGCCCTCCTGCGTGCGCTTTGAAGTCCAGTGTGGTGTGAATGAGTCTTGCTTCCTGTGGCAAGGGTGAAAGGACAACTGAGTAAACTTGGCCTGAGGACTGATAAATAGTTCTGTTTCTCATAAGATATGCCAAATCCCCTTGTAACCATCCCCTAGTAGAGCCTTCTTACTCTGAATTTTGGGTCTGTATTGTACCTAATCAGCTTGTAAATACGTAGCTCCTTGGGACACAGACTTGCGTGCTTTGTTCTGTGCACTGTTGTACAATACTTTTTCATTTAAAGGGACTGAAGAAGAGTTTAATCCTTTTACCTTACAGCTTACTGAAGGTGGTCTGTTGTTCCCCTTTCATTGAGAAATTTAGGCAGTTCCTGTTGAGCTACAACTCCTTCAAGCTCAGGAGACGGTCTCTTCCTTGCCAGGAACACAGCTATCAGTATAGCCTGCTTATCAGGCTCACAACAAACATTTTTGAGGTGATGTGAGGATAAAAATCTCACAGGTCTTTTACTAAAATTAATGGAAACTTTAAAGTAATTGTCTTCCCTGTGCCATTCACTTAATCACCAGTCTTGAGCGCAGGTGAAAGAGGCCAGGTGAAGCTTCACTTCTGAGCTTAAAATTTTAGTAATTGGGAACTGCTTGACAAGAGTTCAGGTTTCCCTTGAAAAGACAACAGTTCTGTATGTGGAACCATACTTTGTCACTTTATTGGGCTTGGAGTATGTGTATTTCCTTTAAAAGGCATCAGAATTAATGCAGTGCCCCCTTGGCCAGAGCCCTTGTGATCAAAGGGCTGTGAAAGATTGGGTGCCAATACTCTTTTTTTTTCAGTTGTTTTTTTTTCCTTTCTTTTTTTTAGTTTCAACCAGCAACAACCTTAAAGACAGTTCAGCAGTGCCATTGGAAACATTTTATGTTATTCTGGAACTAGATTTTCCCAAAATGTAGAGTGGACTAACATCCCTTATTCTTGTTTCTGGACTGTTTGCCCACTGTGCTGCAGATCTCAGCAAAAAGATCAGTGTTCGCACATACGTATGTGCTCCTACACATGCATTAGTGTGGACATACCTGCAGTTGTCTTTAATGGAGATAGCGTGATTATATTTTTTTTGCTTGTATTTATTTTTCAAATTAAATTCTCATTCTTCACGATTGAGAGTTTGTCTAATTAAACAAGCAGTATTGTTCAAACCGCTGTGCTCCAGAGCTCTGAACACCAGTTGCTCGGTGTCCTTGGGTACAAAGCAACCTGCTCACTGCAAGCAACGGGGATAAAGTGCTCAAAGGGCAGTAGGACGTGATTCAGTCTGCGTTTCACCTTATAAACTTCCCTTTTCCCCCACCCTCCCCCTTCCCCTCCTGCTCGGCCATAAAAGAGCGCCCTGTGTAATAGGAGTTGGGAGAGGGGGAGGAACAGCAGGCTTACGATAGACCTAGCTTTGCTGAAACCTTGGATGATGTCCAGGGTGACCATGCAGAGGGATGAGCTCAGGGAAATTGTTAGAAGTTCAAAGGCCTTTTTGTGTTGCTGGCTGTCAGTTGACAGATGTGCTCTCTTGGGCTGTCGCTGCTCAGCCTAGCTCTTCCCCTGGCTCCCCTTCCTCGGCCTTGTTCCCCATCCTGCATCTCTGCTCTGCCTGCGGAGGCGGGTTAGTCCCTGTCTGTCCAGGCATTTTTCTGTTTTCAACTTGATCCTAAGACTTGCCTTTGCTCCTCTCTTTTAGGAAAATACTGTTTCTTTGCACAGGTATGGAGAGATCAAGCTGGAATTGAGCAGAGAAGGGGGGATGAGGCTTAACTGTGTTTACTGTTGCCCTACCTAATCCTGCTAGGAGTAGTGGTGGAAGCATGTTAGTTCAATCTGTGATTATTTTGTCATCAGTGGAAACAGTGGCTATGAAGGACTTGCAGATTTCTTAGGAAGGAATAAATCATCCATCATTTTACAGGTTGGGGAAGTGAGGCTAAAGAGACAGAACTGTTTCATGATCATGCAAGCATCACGATCAAGCTGGGAAGAGAATAAAGGATTTCTGTTTCTAGTCTTCTGGATGCTAACCCAGCTTGTCTAGAGAGGTCTTACTCCGTCTCTAGTGACAAAAGAAGTTCTTACTGCTTCATTTGTATTGCTATGTACTCTTCTTCAGACCATTGTCAGAAGAACATGGAAGCGTGGCTTTTAAAATGAGTTAAGGCAATAAAATATGCTTACCAAATTGTATAGCTGTTCCATGATGTCAGGACAAAATATAGGGGACGTTGTTTCAGTGTCCTAAGTTTGACCTCTTAACTTTTGAATTTCCTCTTAACTTTGAATTTCCAAACACTTGGGATATATTTACAACAGTACTAAACATTAACTCTGGGCTAGGGGTATGCCCTGAGCTTTAACTGCATAGGAATAAAACTCATCAAAATATGAAGTAATAAATGACTAACAGAAGGGCTGAATAATAACAACCCCAGAGCAAAGGACTGTAGGGTGGAACTCAAGTCTGGTGTGTTTAGAGCGAGTAGAAAGAAATGCAGGAATGTTTCTGTGTAGGCAGTTTGCTTTTTAATGTGGAGAAGGGATCGTGGATTGGGAAGGCAGAGCTGGGAAGAGGGGCTTAGGAAGAGACTGCTCCCATGTGAAAGCTGCTGCTGGAATCTCTTGCGTTTTCCTTTGAAGTGTCCGTTTGTGACCATTATTGGATTCAGGTTACAAGTTTACGAGGATCTCTGCCCTGATCCCATTGGAAGCTCTTCTGCTCTAAGAGACATCAGCCTTCATTCATTAGTGGGGTTTTTTTGTCTTAAGTGGGTTTGTGGTTTTTCTTCCTCCTGTAAAGGAGAGCTCATGTAGAAGGGGATTTATCTCCCCCCTGGTGTTGTCTGGGCTGGCACACACTTGCTGTCTGCTGGGGTGGGAATTAGGTCTTCTTTTGTGTGTGGCAGTTTGTGTTTCGCCCTCTTCCCCCTGCAACCCCTCCCTGGTGCTTGAAGCTCGATTTTTATATTTGGGGGAGTATGAAATTGGCTGAACTGCTCCCTGTAGGGGTGGAATTTCATTTTGTGTTGTTACCTCATGAAGGGATGCAGCAGTTCAGTGGGATAATGGTATCAGCTCTGAACCAGTGCTAATGGCCTAACCCTCTGGGAGCCTGAAGAATTCTCCCCTGGAGAGTCAGCATGCAAATTCCCTTCCAGGCGGCTCCTGTGCAGTCCTTTGGTGATTAGTCACGCTGGGACAGGGGAGAGCAGACAGAAAAGCATATGCTGGGGGGATGGTCTCAGTCCTGAAACTGCAGCTGAGGCCAGGGAAGGTTTGCTCAGCATGCAACGTATGGAAGTTGTGCTTGGGGGAGAGAGGGCTGATCTGTGGAACTGACCCTTCGAATCCAAAAATCTGTCTTGGTTTTGTTTGGAAGCAGAGTTTGGGAACTAGAGTGTTTTCCCCTTCTGCCTGCCCTGGGGAAGAAGGGGAAGCTCCCTTTCCGTTTTGATGCAGTAGCACTGGGGTGCTCAGAGAAATTGCAATGTAAGGACATAGGTCAGCTATTGGAAGACCAGGGTGCTGCCAAATCCGAAAATACAGATTTGTATGCTTTTCTTCATACCTCTGTGGGGCCTGGAAGTGTCTGGATCTGACCTAGGCGTATATCTGTATGCGGTATCGTGGACATGATAGGAAGAACCTTTTCTCGAGGGCCAGTGCCAGATTCCGTGTTTTATCACCTAGTGCAGGGTTCAGCGTTGAGCGCATTGACATCTGCAGTGATGTCCTCTCAGATACAGAGGTGCCCACGCTTGCCATAGTGCAGGAATGGGTGAGAAGATGATCTGAATTTGTGGTTAGGAAAAGAGGTGCTAGAGCAAATCTGAATTTAACTGTATTACTGTATTCTTAGGGTGGGAGGCTTTTAGGACAGGCCCTTGGAGAGAATTGTTGGAGGACTTGGTATAGAGAGCTGTGAATGATTCTGTGTGGTGTAATCCATGCTGCTTTCACGGGACGTTGGCAGCAGTCCTGGGCCAAGGGGAAATGGAGGGTTGAGGAAGCTGGAAAAGCTGAAAATGTGACTATTTGTTCTCCTTATTAAATCCTCCTCCTTGTGTGTGTGGCTGCTGTCTTCACTTTCTTCTTTTACTCACCCCTCCCCCCTTGCGCTCCCACCTCCAGGATAGTGTTGGCAGGGGAAGAAGTATCAGTATAGCAGAAGAGGGCTGGCCTGCCTGGTGACAGATGGGAGATGCTGTCGGCAAGCTGGGCTGGGATGAAAGGATTTTGGGCACTAGCCTCTCCAGCCCTCGCCCCCTTGCATCGCTGAGCTAACCTTGTTCTTTGGAGAACATACCTGTCAGGAACTGTCTTGTGCAGCCCCTTCCCTACCACAGCTGGCAGCACTTAAAAGCACGAACCTCCTGGGCTTGAGTGTACCTCTCATCCGTCGGGGGAAGGACAGGGCTGATGCTCCCCCTTGAATTCCAGCTTTGTGGCTCCAGGCCTCTTTGAACATTGCGGATTTGTGGTTCCACTCATTGCCAGTAGACTCCTGTGTAGGCAAGTGTCATCCCATGTCTGCCCCCTTCCTCTGTCCCTTCTGGAGACCTCTAGCAGGGTTTGGACTCTGTTGCTCTGTACCAGAGGCACAGTGGATTATCCCTAGCAGTGGATTTCTGCCTCTAAGCTTCTACCTGCAGGTTTGTTAGACAAAAATGCTGGCACGAGTCTCTGTGCTGGAACACACACTGTAGTGTGTACCTTGCGAAGTCTTGTTCCCAAAAACATTGCTTCTGATAGTACTCACTCTAAAGAACTTGCTGTGTATTAGAAACAGGATGGGCTGCACCAGGAAGTGTGCAGGAAAGATGTTGCTAATATAGTTTTGCTTCTTATAAAACAAGTGCAGTTATGGGAGGACAGCAGGCTCAGGGATGAAAGAGAAAAAAGGAACTCAGTGGGGGAACTGTGGCAGCTACTTTATTGTGGAAAGGTCAGTGCTTCTCTGGGGAGGAGAGACTACCAAGCTACAGACCCACCCTGGCCCCCCATCTGAGCGACAGGTCTTCCTCATGACTTTAAAATTTATGTCTTTAGTTTCAAGAAGTGTAGCCTTCCTCCATCAGGAGGGAAGGAACTTCACTTCCTGAAAAGGAAGGAAGCTGGCTGCAGCTCCATGAGGTGTTTCTTTGCTGTTGCAGTGCTGCCGACTTGCTCGCCCTTGGATTTCCACTGCGACAACGGGAAGTGTATCCGCCGGTCCTGGGTCTGCGATGGAGACAATGACTGTGAGGATGACTCTGATGAACAGGACTGCCGTAAGTTGCCTCTCTGAGGGGAGAGAGTGGGTGCAGTGCCTGCTTGCCATGGCTGGGGAAAGTTGATTCTTTTTATTACAGGAATGTAAGAGTTTATCCACTGAATCAGACCTTTGGCTTGTAATAAGCTATATCCTGCCTCTGACAGAGGTGTATACCTGATGTCCATAGCCCTGCTGCCTTGGCACCTGGCTTGCTGTGGAGCTGTGTGTCCTGGGGGAGGGGATGCTTCCTCAGCCAGCTGGAGAACCGTTTATGCCCTGCAGCCTTGCTAGTTAATGTCCCATGAAGCACTTCCCTGAGCTGAGCTCTTCATGTCCTCCCCTGTTTGTGGAAACACCTAACCCCTGCCAAATCCTACTGAACTGCCTGTCTGGCTGACTTCCTGTGGCCTCAGGTTCCACTGTCTGACTTTTCTGCTGTGCGGCCTGTCCCCAGCATCCTCTCCCTTCAAACAGAGCTCCCTGAGGAGCGGAGGTGCTGTTAGGGATGCTGCCCACACAGAGACCGATTACTCTGAAAGCTGACTGTCTGCTGCCATGTGAGGTGCCATCTTCAGAAGAGCTGCCATGGCAGGCTGCTGGCTGTGAGTGCTGCCATTGTGCTTCTACAGATTATTAAAATGGAGGGAATTTTGCCTGAGACTGAGTTCAGCTCCCACTTTTCCCCTTTGTGTTGAGGACAAGGGTTCCTTGTGGTTGGCTTCCATTAGCAAAAGGTGTTTAGGGGTACAGCTCTCCTCTCCAGAAAAATTAATCAGGTCCCTACTTGGCAGCATGTGCCAGTGAACCAGTGTGTTACATAGCACTGGAGCTTCAGCTTCTCTGAAACTGCACTGGTGGCTAGGGCTGGCATCGGCCTGCAGAGCAGAGCTATTTGGCTATCTGAAATAATTGCAGCTACTTAATAAACAGCCCTTGAATTCTACAAAAGTTATATGCGTGGTGCTCCAGGGTGGCTAGATGAAGGAATCGCATCTCAAGAAATGCAAAAATAAAGCTCTTGGCTGCAAAGTATTCCATGTCCAATATTTGCGTGGAAATGAATTCACTTTTTGATCAGCATGTCCCTGATTTTTGCCTGCCCTTTTGGGCAAAGGGCCAGGACGTTCAGAGGTTTGACATCCTGTGTGATGCCCTGGATCGCAGAACAGAGCTCACTTTTCCAGTCTCTATGCAAAAATTTTCATGAAAGAAAAGGTATATATCGGTCTGGGTCTGTTTGGTCTTCTGATTGTCAGGTTGCAATGCCCTCATATCTAAGACAACAATGGAGAAGGGTGTGATCAAAAGATTTGGAGACTGATGGGGGGAGGAAGGCAGGTTCTGTGAACAAGAGACTCCTAGAGGGTTGTTCAGACTAGCACACAATCATAGGAGAGTTTCTGTTGGATTCAGGTCCTCAGGTGCTAATTTTGCAGTCCTCGCTAATTTTTCCTTTCCTCGCTGCTCTGCAGACAAGCCTCTGTACAAGACTGGCAGAGAGGGTGGAATAAGGCTGCAAATACTGAGGTGTTCAGAAGAGGAAGTTTAAATTTTCTCTCTCTCTTTTCAATGAATATTTCCTTTCCTTTGAAGGTAGCTTTGGTATTGTTGTGAAAAGAAGGTGGAGATGCAATTTTACCAGCCATTATTTGTTAGATAATGAAAGGTCCTTTTAATTCCTTTAAAGAGAGTCCTGAGTTGCCTTTTTTCTGTGCAGGGATCTCTTGTGCCTGGCTTGGGGCTGTGCTAGAGTATCAGCATAGGGTGGTTGGCTCCATCTCTCTGTTCCCAGGTACTTTCTCTAACCCATATTCTCAGGTTTTAGCGTCTGCTCTACTACTGACTTGTGGATGGAGTGGAAGAGAGACACCCAAAAAGTCTCACAGGGGCCCTCCTGGTATGATATGGGGAAGGGAAATCAGCTGTCCCAACATTGTGGTGTCCTTGGAAGACAACGTCGCTCAATTTGTTACATGTGGTGTTCTGTAAGGTAAAGCTTCTTGCCTTGCCTTCACCGTATCTCCATCGTGTCCCTGCAGCTCCACGGGAGTGTGAGGAAGATGAGTTCTCGTGTCAGAATGGATACTGCATCCGCAGCCTGTGGCACTGTGATGGTGACAACGACTGTGGCGACAACAGTGATGAGCAGTGTGGTGAGTAAGGTGGCCCTGTAAGTACCGCCCTGCCAGCGCTTTAAAAGGAATTGCACAGACTCCCACCTGTGCGGTTCGAGGATCCCCTGAGCACAGTGAGGGCTGGCAGCTTTCTTGTTTGGGCTGGGCTTGGGGGATATTCCGTTCCCAGGGCTGACTGCTTGGGATGTCAGGCTTGGGATGTCAGGCTGTGTGGCTTACCTGCCAGGCAAAAATCACGAGAGACCTGTTATTCCTTGACATGCCGTTGTGAAGTCCTGTGGATTCCTATTGAATCTGGCAATTCTGTGTCAGTTAAATGAGCAGTGATGGCGTTGCTCAGGCATTGCATAACATGCACATGTACAGTTTAATGAGAAATCTTGTTTGTGGGTGCCCTAGGAGCTTCATGAGTGTGATGTGGTTGTTTTCTGGGTACTCTGAGAAAAGCCAATGTTTGCATTGATCTCTTTGCAGATATGAGAAAGTGCTCAGAGAAGGAGTTCCGTTGCAGTGACGGTAGCTGCATAGCCGAGCACTGGTTCTGTGATGGTGACACAGACTGCAAGGACGGCTCAGATGAAGAGAATTGCCGTAAGTGCTTTCCTTGCTTTTTAACCACAGGAAACAGTCCTTTGGACCTGCTCCTGTCTTGGGGTTTGGCACGTTTTCTGCAGCAGAGATCAAAAACAAGTTAGTCCTGCCTGTACTGTCAGCCATGCTGCCTTCTGTTGCCTACCCCAGAGGGCACAAGAGGATGCTCTATCTCTTGTGTTACCTCACAGGCATGCTTCATGGGTGCCTGGCTGCTCCTCTGTTCCTTCCCAGGGCTGTGTGACCTCGAGTCAGAGCAGGAGGCTTATGCTTTACTGAATATAGCTCTATATGAACTTGTAGGAGTTGGAGAGCAGGGGTAAGGGGAGAAAACTGTTCCCTTCTTTTTCCTCTTGTCTGACTCCTGCATGAAATTTCTGAGGGATCTGCCCGCTAACAGCATCCTCGGAGGCTGCGTGTCCCCAGCTGGCACACTGCAGGGGCTGCCTGCCTGACCAACCACTCGGATGCTTTCTGCAGGACATCATCCAAAAAGGACCCGTAGGACAAGTTAGCTGGAAGCTGATTTGAATGATGGGGAACGGGGGCCGTGAGAGCCCACAACAGTTGTTTTCTCCTCCACCTTCACAGGCTTGTGGCAAGTGGGACAGGGGTCTATTATGTCCCTTCCTAACCCGCCCCCCGCCGCCGCTTCTCTCCCATGTCTGTGAGTGCTGTTGGTGTCTGTGGAAGTTGCAGTGGTCCCTTCCCCCACCTTGCTCTCAAAGGCATTTTGCAAAATTTGTTCTAGATAGCAGGAAACTTCAAAAGGCTCTGGGAGGGGGATCGGGGCCGCCAGCTCCTGAAGGGCAGGGGGAGTGGATGCATGGGGGAGAGTTGTCTTTTATCTCTCCAGATAATGAGAGTTGGCAGGGAGCCAGGGGCTGCAAACATTTCTAAGCGAGGAAAGGGCTCTAAGAGGAAGCCAGCCTCGCTCCCTCTCCTTTCCCTTCCTCGCTCCCTTGCATGTTGCTTCCCGGCAGGCCGTGAATAGGCCCTGGGGAAGGGAGGGAAGATGCGTCAACCTTGCCCTCCTATGCACCCAGAACTGGTGCCCCTGATCCTCTGCGCTGGAATACTTCTCCAATCCTGGCTGGCAGTTGTCTCGATGAGATGTTTTAAGTAACTCACTGAGAAGCTCAGTTTGGCTACCTGCCTTTCTCTTCCTCCATGTGGTTGTCATCTTTTCCTTATCTCCTGTTCTGCTTGTCATTTATCTGGGACAAGGTGGGACTACACTGTTTTTTTGTTTATTTTTTTTCTTTTTTTGTGTGTGTCTCTTTTGGAGGTGTGTGTTATAATTGAATCACACTACATGAGAATTTAAGTTGCTGACTTAATGCTTTCCTCAAGGAGACTTAAACACTCCTTCAGGCTCCCTTGGTGAGGCGCACGTTAACACACATTTTAGTATCCAGCCACTGGATACTCACCGAACTGGAGCTTGTACTGCATGCTTGCAGGCTGTGCCCACTACTTCAGGTTAAGAGGCGGGCATAGCTCACTTCGCAGACTGTCTGTCTTTTCCCTTTTGTTGAATGGATTTATTTTCAGAGCTCCTCGGTTGGAGGACTCCTATACCTGAAACATGCAGTTCATTCTCTTGACAGTATGAGAAGAGGCATCAGATTCTGTTGTGTGGGACTCAAGATGTTTTTCATGCCTTCTCACATAGTGTACTGTTGAACAGAAACAGTGGACAAATCCTTGACTATAAGTTTGCTGGGCTTTTCCCAGGGTCATCTGTCTGGCAGTGCTCCTTAGTGATAAGGCACAGTTTATTTTGGCGACAGCTTGAGAGGAAAGAGAGGGAGGAAATCCTCAAAGGTCAGGTGCAGACCTGAGCACCTTGCTGTTTGTTTGCTTCCTTTGGTCTTCAACTGCTTATTTTTGTGAAAATTTTAAAGGACTCATTCCATACTTTAACCTTGCATTCTGACATGCCTCAGTCCTTAATATAGAGCTACCCCAAGAGGTATCTTTATTTTTCCATCTGCTTTTGTACCTACCTTTTTCAGGCTTAATAAACAATTTTAACACTTTCTGGAGGGCACTAAAACATAGTGTCTCAAGCGTAAGTCAGGCGGTGTGACACTCTTGGATGCTTTTTATTGCTTTCTCATCAACCGTCCATTCTTCATAGCTGTTTCCTTCTCTAGAAATTAACGACTCTTGAAAAGTTAGTGTTTATAGACTAACATACTATGTAATAATGTAAAAAATTATTATTATTAGTGGATTGTCTGTATAGATGTCTTATATATAGCTTTAACCTGCTAGTCCGTTGCTAGACTGAGAAAGTTGTACCTAGACTGCATTGTGCCATGTCACCTCAGGCATATTTTTTTGTGATTCCCTTGTTAGCGTCCGATGTTCCAGCTGCCACCTGCAGCTTGGAGGAGTTCCAGTGTGCGTATGGGCGCTGCATCTTGGACATCTACCACTGTGATGGCGATGATGACTGTGGGGACTGGTCTGATGAATCTGACTGCTGTAAGTTAGCGCAGGGTGATATACTGGTCCAAACATCTGACTTGCAAAGCTAAATGGATTTTGCATTTGATGGAGACAGGTTGCAGTGTAGACAGCAATATAATATTTCCCACATAAGCTGTCTCTTTTGGGTATTTTTGGGTTTTTTTTTTAACTTGGGAAAGTAGTGAGAGTCACTGTGCAGTCACAGCACTTCTGCGTACAGAAACAAAGGCAGTTTCCAGAAGGAGTCTATTCAGTTTCACAACAGTGGAGCGTAAGGGTGGGGGGCTTTGGGGATGTTACATTGCTCTGAGTTTGCTCTTTATATTCTTTACCATCTCTGCAGCATCTCACCAGCCTTGTCGCTCTGGAGAGTTCATGTGCAACAGTGGCTTGTGCATTAATGCAGGCTGGAGGTGTGATGGAGACTTTGACTGTGATGACCAGTCAGATGAGAGGAACTGCAGTGAGTGCTGGGAACTGGTGGGAGCATTCGGTTTCTGCGGGAGCAAAAGAGTGTTTGGGACTGTTAGCTTTGGAATTGGGTGTCTTCTGTTACTTATCCTTCTTGCTCATCTGATGTTCTTTTTTTGGTCCCTCAGCTACATCTATGTGCACAGCTGACCAGTTCCGCTGTAAATCGGGGCGCTGCGTCCGTCTGTCCTGGCGTTGTGATGGGGAAGATGACTGCTCTGACAATAGCGATGAGGAAAACTGCGAGAACACAGGTAATGTTTCCATCACGGAGGTAATACGTAGTGAAGTCTCTTTTGGATTGCTTCACTGATTTCAGCCTGGAGTTTCCATCCTTCCCAAAGAATAGGATCTATAAGCTACCTTACATGCTTGCAAACAGGTGCAGATCTGTGTGCTTAACTTAACTGATGGTGTTTCCTGGTCAGATATCAGATCCCTATATCTTCCTATCCCTACACTATGAATTACCACAGTGCTCACAGATGATTCCATGTAGACTTGAAAACACTAATAGTGTGCAAAGTTGGTATCTGTGTAAAATGGACTATGTCTAACTCCTGCCTTCTAGATAGTTATGGTTAGCTTTCATGTTGCCTTGTGAAATTCCCAAGCAATTCTAGCAGGCAGTGGAATCAAAAAAGGCATTTTGTGGAAGTGAAGGCTAAAGCCTTTCTTTTAGAGGTTAAGGGTGTCAGCTTCCCCCTTAGCTATTTGCACAGGAGTCTGTCTTTCTCTTTCTAATAATCACTTCACATATAGGCATTCTTTTATATAATAGTGATTGTGGGGAAGAGAAGGGTTTCAACAGACCTTATGTGTTATGGTAGAATTCAAGGAATATCTAGATTCTTCTATTTTCCTTAAAACTTTCAGGATATCTGTAGGCCATGTTGAGGAATAGTGTGTACTGGTCCATTAATTCACGCCAATGAGTGTAGCCCAGCTGTGCATAAAGACCCTTCTGGATCAGTGTGTTTTATTTAGGCATGGCAAAATCATACAGTCATAGAATGACAGGTTGGAAAGGAACCTCAAAGATGATCTGGTCCAACCTTTCTTGGCAAAAGCACAGTCTAGACAAGATGGCCCAGCACCCTGTCCAGCTGAATCTTAAAAGTGTTCAATGTTGGGGAAGCCACCACTTTCCTGGAGGGATTTTTCCAACGGCTGATTGTTCTCGTTGTGAAAAATTGCCCTCTTGTGTCCAATCAGAATCTTACCAGGAATAACTTGTACCCATTACTCCCTGTCTTTCCCGTGTAACCCCTTTTAAAAAAGGGAGTCTCCATCTTTTTTGTAGCCACCCTTTAAATACTGGAACATGGTGATAAGGCATCCCCTACGTTATCTTTTCTCAAGGCTGAACAAACTCAGTTCTCTTAGCCTTTCCTCATATGGCAGGCTTCCTGGTCCTTTGGTGGCCCTCCTCTGGACCCCCTTCAGCCTGTACCCATCTTTTTTGTATAGCGGGAACCAAAACTGAACACAGTATTCCAGGTGTGGCCTGACAAGTGCTGAGTAGAATGGGATAATGACTGCTTTATGTCTGCTGGTGATGCCCTTGCTGATGCATCCTGTTGCTTTCTTTGCCCCAGCAGCACACTGTTCACTCATACTGAGCTTGTTGTCCACCAGGACCCCTAGGTCACTTTCTACAGAGCTGCTCCCTAGCTGGGAAGATCCCAGCCTGTGCTGCCCTCCTGGATTATGTTTTTCCAGGTGCAAGACCATATGCTTGTCCTCGTTGAACTTCATAAGGTTCTTGTTAGCCCACTCTTCCACAGCCTTATCCAGATCTTCCTGCAGGGTGGCTCTCCCTTCCAAAGTGTCCCCTTCCCCACTC
This sequence comes from Rhinoptilus africanus, assembly GCA_013400135.1. NCBI lineage: Eukaryota > Metazoa > Chordata > Aves > Charadriiformes > Glareolidae > Rhinoptilus > Rhinoptilus africanus. Next base: position 161,117 of record VXBO01013317.1, on the reverse strand, counting down.
AGTTTGGTATCATCAGCAAAATTCACCAGGGTACGCTCGATCCCATCATCCAGATCACATATTTGGGTACTAAATAGCATTGGGACTAGTGTTGATCCCTGGGGGACCCCGCTTGTGACAGGCTGCCAGTTTGAAAAGGAGCCATTTACCACCACCCTCTGGGTGCAACCTGTCAGCCAGTTCCCCATCCACTGCATAGACCACTTGTCTAGACCGTAACGTGTCGGTTTCTCTAGGAGGAGGATGTGGGGAACCATATTGAAAGCCTTGGAGCAATCCAGGTAGACAACGTCCACGGCTTGCCTCACATCAGCCAAGCAGGTTACTTTGTCATAGAAGGCAATCAGGCTTGTCCATGTAATTCCTGTGTAAGGATGACACAGAATAAAAGGCATTTGGGAAACTGTACCCCTTGTTTGAACCTGTTGACGAGGGAAGAGTGGGTGTTCTACAAGGACAGCTGAGCTCAGAGGAACTGGAGAGGCGCACTTTGGAGCCATTTGAGAGCAGCTGCTATAGATGGTCAGATGTCGTGAGCACCAGTGTGCAGGAGACTGTGGTGATCCTGGAAAAAGCAATTTTACTTAAAGACAAGCCAGTAACCCTGTTGCCTAATCCTGCTAACGAAGGTAATTTAGAGGTACTGAAAGAAGAGTTGCCACCTAGAAGCCAAGTCAGACTACCAGGGCCACTGAAATTCAACCTCTCTGCCTCAAACCAAACCCATGTTGGTTCAGTGCAACTATAGTTACTGTAAGGTTAGTTGTGCAGTTCTGCGTTAGGTCTATGGTGATAGTCAGCAGGTAAAAATTAACTCAGGGGTTCCAAGCAGAACCTGTACTCACTCATTGAAGTGAAATGCTGTGCTGTCTCAATGTCCGTAGCAAGAGTTAAAATCCTGTGTCACATCTTGGATTTAGAGCAGAATTAGATTTTTATTGGCCATAAAGAGAAAATTCCTAGAATACTAGGAGATCGGCTGATGTAAGGATCTTTATGTTCGATATGACAAATGCAGTGATGTTTCAGAATCCTTCATGTAAAGCATTCCTGTGCTCTGAGAACTGAATCTGCGTGTGATTTCATTTTATGTTCCCAGCTGGTGTGTCTGTTAGTTCTTATTTGTACTTTTTACTCTCACAACTACCCTTTTCTGTGCTGCTTACGCAGGCCGTCTGCCAATCTAATAATTTCTTTGCTAATAACTATGTATTGTCCTGTTGTCTTCCTAGGATTTCAGAGGGTGTTGATTTGTAAACCGCTAACCAAGTCAGCTTAAGAGGTACAAGAAATAAGAGGCAACAGGGCAGTGCAGCTATTGCTGAAGAAACAATCAGATTGGCAAAGTCCCTACAAACAGCATTACTTTACTTACAAGAATTCTGTAGCGTCTCTCTGCCAGCAGCAGAAGTTGAAGAGTGTAGCTCATGTGTGAAATCCTGTTGCTTGAGCTCAGATTTCAAGGATGCGTGTAAATCTCGTTCCAAGTCTGTCACAGTGCAGCTAGGGCTGGACAAGACGCTCATTCCTAAGCAGGTTGAAGATACATAGCCATGCTGGGGTGACATGTCAGATGATTACAGTGAGGAACTGACTCCTCTCTTGCACATACCGAGTAGGGTTGTGGAATCTGGAACCAAAGGGAACTAAGCCAGGACCTTCCAGTCATTCTGAGAGAAATGAAATAGCTGAACTTCACAATAAAGAAAGATTGGACTCAGTCTGGAGCAGCGTTCATAGGCCTCCAAGTCAGCATAAATATATGTGGAACAGTTAAGGAGTGCAAGATGAGCTGAATTAAAGGAAGAGGGAGTTATGGATTTGTGCTCATGTGTAAAGTTTGTTACAAAGTGTAGCGAATGTTTTGTATCCTTTTCTTCAACAATGACTTTTGTTCCATCAGTAGGCTATGGTGTGCTTACTTTCCCCTACTTCTATTGCAGGAACTCCTCAGTGTGCCCCCGACCAGTTCCTTTGTGGGAACGGGCGTTGTATTGGCCAGAGGAAGCTGTGCAATGGAGCAAATGATTGTGGAGATGGCAGCGATGAGAGCCCACATCAAAACTGCCGTAAGTTCTCCAAGTTCAGTCTTAAACATAAATGAAGGCACTGTGCGATGTGTGGGAGTCTGTCTGGTGTTGCTGAATGATGTGTATAAGGAGGAAAGCCTGAGCTGTGATAATGGAAGAGAGTTGAAGACAGAGGAAAATGACCTTGGTGCTTTTGGCAATTACATGCCACAGACAAGGAATAATGAGGAGAAGATTATGATCTCAGATATCAAAGTTTGTCGGCAGAGATAGTGAATCCTAAAAGCATATTATTCTGAGGTTTGTTGTCTCCTTTGGTTGTGGCCTGCAGGGGAGAGTTCTGATTGTGAAGAGGCAGCTTCCAGCACAGCCTGTGTCCTCCCCCTCTTCCTCAGCCTGTTCTGAAGGGCAACTGCTCCTTAACAGCTGAGGACACAAGCAGCTGCCTTGTGGTTTCAGCTCAGTTATCTTCACGTGTTCCTTTTGCAGGCCCACGAACAGGGGAGGAGAACTGCAACGTCAACAACGGTGGCTGTGCTCAGAAGTGCCAGATGGTACGAGGGATGGTGCAGTGCACCTGCCACACAGGTTACAGGCTCCTGGAAGATGGCCGATCATGCCAAGGTGGGTTTTTGGAGCAGTGGCCTCCTCCCTGCTGCTTTGATGTGCTCGAAGTTGATGGCTATGATAGGGTGTAAATCAGAGCGTGAAAGCAGAAGCAAGCTATTTGTGAGACTGCCTGACTTGTTGGTGTCCTAATGGTAACTCTCTTTCTGTAACACGCAGATGTGAATGAATGTGCTGAGGAAGGCTACTGCAGCCAAGGCTGCACCAACAGTGAAGGAGGCTTCCAGTGCTGGTGTGAGCAAGGCTATGAGCTGCGACCTGACAAGCGTAGCTGCAAAGCTCTAGGTAAAGAGGAATTCAACCTTATTCTGCTCTGTGTGTGTGTGCTGGTCCAGTTCTCATATCATTTCCTCTCTAACGCTTCATTGGCAGCCTTATGCTGTTCACCAAGCCAAAAATGAGGAGAGGAAGTACCTGGATTTGTATTAGACATGCCCAAGTTGTTGGTTAATGCCTGTGAAAATTTTGTGTGATTTTGACCATGGACAGATACTTCACTGTTTCTTTTTCCTGCCAGCAGGACAGCCCTTGCATTCTTTTCCTAGTCCCCTGTCATTCCTGGTGACCCTAGACCCTGGGACAAAACCAGCCTCCTGCCTCTGTCTGAGTTCCGGAAGTGTCTAAACCTTTCCACTCAGTATCGCACCTCCTTGTGGTTTGACCCTTGGTGTTGGTCACCAGTCCTGAATGCCGTGAGTGGCTGTTCTGTGGACATCTGATGGTTTTTAAGGGCATCTATAAACTTGTTTAACTTTATTCCTGAGCTCCTCTAATGTAGGAGCTGAGGAATTAGAAATTCCATTTAAAGAATTAAGATTTTGTTAGGAGTTCCCATCATCAAATCCATAAAGAATGTTGATACTGGTTTTCTATGTTTGTTTGTTTTTTCACCTCTTTTTTTTTTTTTTTTTTTTTTTTTTTTTTCCCCTTTTTTTTTTTTTTTTTTTTTTTTTGCAGTGGAAGTACCTGCTGAGTTTATATCTAGCTGAGGCAGATTTTAACTGTCTAGTCTGTGGTAGAAGATGTGGTAGAGCATGCCTGTTTGTATGGCTAGGAGATGGGTATGGGAAAAGGAAGGTATAGTCTAACTGCTTAGTGGTATGGTTTCAAAGGGTGAGGTGAGGCAGGCTCGGGTGGGACCAGGAATGATCACTTCTTGCTGAGTGAATGTTTTCCAAAAGGTTTAAAACTGCTCATCTTTGAGTTAAGACTGTGTATTGAGGATGTGAAAACAGCTCTTGGAAATGTTTTGCACTTGGGAATTGATTTCTTGCTGCCAGTACTGAAAAACTATGTTCTGGGACTTGATGCAGAAGGAATAGTAGGCAGGACCCAGTCAAAGTACTCTAATGCTGTCTTCCCATATATTCGCAGGGCCGGAGCCAGTGCTGCTCTTTGCCAATCGAATTGATATCCGTCAAGTGTTGCCTCATCGCTCAGAGTATACGCTGCTCCTGAACAACCTGGAAAATGCCATTGCCCTTGACTTCCACCACAGCAAGGAGCTGGTGTTTTGGTCTGATGTCACTCTGGATCGCATCATGAGGGCCAATCTGAATGGTAGCAATGTGGAAGAGGTGGTTTCCACGGGGCTGGAAAGCCCAGGTGCGTCATCACAAAAAAGGAAAAAGCCTGTGGACTGGTCATGGTGTGAGAATAGGAGGGGGTGAGGGCAGAAAAGTTGGTACCCAGCATTCAAAATGGAGTGCATCTCCCTGAGCAAGGGGATGGGTTGGATGGAATGGGTGCAAGATCAGTGTCCCCCTGGAGCAAATCTTGCCTGATGGGGGAAGAGACGGGAGGACTGAATTGGACCTCTTCTGAGGCTGAGTGGGAAAGGGAACTGTTTTTCTGAGCAGGTCTTATTCCTGGTTTAACTGTGTGCTTAATTCTCCCCTGGAGATAGGTGGACTTGCTATTGACTGAATCCATGACAAATTATACTGGACAGACTCTGGAACAGAAAGGGAACTGTTTTTCTGAGCAGGTCTTATTCCTGGTTTAACCGTGTGCTTAATTCTCCCCTGGAGATAGGTGGACTTGCTATTGACTGGATCCATGACAAATTATACTGGACAGACTCTGGGACGTCTCGAATTGAAGTAGCAAACTTGGATGGCACTCACAGGAAAGTGCTTTTGTGGCAGAACCTGGAGAAGCCCCGAGCAATTGCCCTACATCCTATGGAGGGGTGAGTGAAAACTTAGGACTCCAGCGAGCCCTTCATGCAAGTGCTTCCAGATGAACATTGAAAACCCCATCCTTGGTCACAAAGGCTGCCTCTGGGCTCAAGCCTTCATTTGGTACTGCCAGTTTGGGGAACTTGGCAATGCTGGGGACCTTCAGAGCCTTAATCCTGTTCTGGCCCCTTCAGGTTTCACCAGCCTGAAAGCGCTGGGTGTTACCTTGTTGGCTGTCACTTCTCCCATGGCTGTCACCAGCTCTCATGCTCAGGGTCACAGGACTGATACTGTTTTGCCCTGATAGGGAGCGATGCTAGGTGCAGTGTGTGGGAGGTGAGTTTTCTAGCCTGTCTCTCCCTACCTCCTCCAGCACTATCTACTGGACTGACTGGGGTAACACTCCTCGCATTGAGTATTCCAACATGGATGGCTCTAATCGGCGCATCATTGCGGACACACACCTCTTCTGGCCCAATGGACTGACCATTGACTATGCAGGACATCGAATGTACTGGGTGGATGCCAAACATCACGTCATTGAGCGAGCTGACCTCGATGGGCGGAACAGGAAGGCTGTTATTAGCCAAGGTAAGTAACAGGGCAATGTAAAGGCAGTGCTCTCTGTAGTAAAGACATCAGAGTATAACACAGTGCTACTCTGAGTTTCAGAGCCACTGGCTCCTGCTTCTGTACTTCACTCCTGTTCTTTCACTGTGGAATGAATTCTGCTGCTGCTGAGGCATGAGATTTGCTACCCAGTCTTTGGTGGACAGGGGAGAGGAGCTGTCTATTGTATTAGTGTAAGGTGGATTTGAGTGGGTTGACTGTGGCGAGACCTAAGGGGCAGTGGAAAGAGCTTTTCCTTGTGTCCCTGACAGCCTGAGTCCTGTTGGACCTGATTATATCCCTGTATTGGATGTCTGTTACAGGCCTCCCACATCCATTTGCTATCACTGTGTTTGAGGACAGTTTGTACTGGACAGACTGGCACACCAAGAGCATCAACAGTGCCAACAAATTCACGGGCAAGAACCAGGAGATCATCCGCAACAAACTCCACTTCCCTATGGACATCCACACGCTGCATCCTCAGCGCCAGCCAGCAGGTAACTGCAGAGAGAGTAGAGACCCATTTGAGCCACTGGAACACCTGCTGCCATCCACCACCCTCCCAAGAAGTGAGATGGCAAACCTGAACCTGGCGTTATCGACAACTCTGCCGAGCGCTGCGGTAGAGCTGGCTCCGTCTTGCAGTTCAGTTGGGGTCCCTCTGCCCTGGTAACCTGGTGTTAGGTGTTGCCGCAGCTCCCTCTGCTGACACGTGGGAGTGGAGGCTTCTCAGTGAGAAGTACTTGTGGCTTGTTTTAACAAGAGCTGTTTTGGGAGGGGAACAAAAATCGTAAGTGGGCACTAGTAATGACTGACACATCCCTTATTCCTCTTCAGTTGCCATAATCTGCTCCAGAAGTGGATTGAGTTAAATGCTTTATTTTAAAATTGAGCCCTACAAGTGGAGTTAGTGCTTTAGTTTATATGTTTTCTTATTCTAAATTAACTTCTGGGTGGACAAGTTATTATCCCTGTGGATTTTGACACCTCAACTGGTGTGTTTTTCCTCTTTTCTTTACTCTTTGCTTTATGCTTGGTTGTTTTTGTCTTTGGCTACTTGAGCAGGGAGAAACCGTTGTGGGGCCAACAATGGGGGCTGTACTCACCTCTGCCTGCCAAGCAGCAAGGATTACACCTGCGCCTGCCCCACGGGCTTCCGCAAGACCAGCAGCCATGCCTGTGCCCAGAGTAAGTAAGGTGGGACCACAGCCTGCATGCTCAGATGTTCGGTGGGTGGCGGAGGGTGGGTAATGGGAGTAAGCAGCAGCAGCAGTTGCTTCCAAGGAGATGCAGCTGGATAGACTGTGGTAGTAGTATTAAGGGCCCCGCCAGAGAGTGCTTCATCTTTTTGATGCATTCCGCTGTTCTGCATTCCCTTTGCCCTCACTAGACTTGATGGGTGAGGACATAAAGAAGCTCTGTCCTTGGGCCCTTATTTCAGGGCCGATACTGGTGACATGTTACCTGTCACAGCTGTTTCCCTGAAGCTCCCATAGGAGCTGGGTCAGTGATGAACAAAAATTTCAGTCCTCTTGATTGCCATAGTTTCTCTTGGTTTGCGACCATGTGAAAGAAGTAGGCCAACTGCCTTCTAGGTTCACAAGAGATGGCATAGCTTTTTGATTTGGAGTGAGGTCTGTGCCATCCTTTGAAGAATATGGTTGACTTTGTTCCCTCAGCATAGGTTGTTCTCAGGACACAGCTCCCTACTAGTCTGTTCCCCCCAGTGCCCACACCCCTAGAGATACTTTGCTGCCAATAAAATCCTGGTCTATGACCTGCCAGAGAGAGATGATGGAAGTGGTTACAGTTGGATATAGCAGGGAATTGTCTGTGTCTATCACTGTGTTGTTGAACTTAGAGAAATTAAAAGAAGACCTTTCGACCTTTGATCAGGTCTTGACAAGTTCCTGCTTTTTGCCCGAAGGATGGACATCCGTCGGATCAGCTTTGACACAGATGACCTGTCAGATGATGTCATCCCCCTTGCTGATGTTCGCAGCGCTGTGGCTCTAGACTGGGACTCAAAGGATGACTATGTCTACTGGACAGATGTTAGCACCGACTCAATCAGCCGAGCGAAATGGGATGGATCAAGCCAAGAGGTACAGTGTTAACTACGTGTGGAGGTCATCTAGCCAGGAGACTCTTACAGCATGAGGTCTGAAGCCACTGAGATACACTGGCCTTCTAAGGAGTTGCAGTTCATGCTGGATTTGTTGTTCACTAATTTGCCTGTTTCTCAGAAGAGTCCTGAGATCACACTTCATACAGAAGTTTGGTGTACATTCCTGCTTGTTTGGCAGACATTGAATTAAGACATGAAGCATGTTGTTTTGTAAGCTGTAGTCATTTCCTTTGTTGTGGCCCTAAAATCTGAAAGGAAGAACTTTCAAATCCTTTGTTATGTACTACGTTTGCAACAAGAGCCACAGTCCTTGGGAATGCTTTTTCCACATGCTCTTAGGCTGATGTTGCCATAAATAAGGGGAACAGAGTTCAAAGTTTGGAATTGCAGTTTGATCAGATCTGAAAAATAGATGTTTCTCCAAATGTAAGGCTTACTTGAACTTCTAAGTCCTTAATGCTCTCTCTCACATGGCATTGCTCTGCTTGGGCTTTTGCCTTTTGAAGTTAGCATTGTTTGTGAGTAGGTGGTGCATTGGACAAGTGCTTTCCCTCTAAGGTCTAATCTCACTACGGATTTTTTCTTTTTGTTTTTATTTAGGTTGTGGTGGAGACCAGCCTGGAAAGTCCAGCTGGACTGGCAATTGACTGGGTCACCAACAAACTATACTGGACTGATGCAGGTACTGGGATCCTCTGCTTTACCTAGGCTTGTCTTCCTTAGCAGTCATGAAAACTGAAAACCAGCTGGGTAGTTCTGTCTGTCTCATTCCAAATTTGTCTTTCTGTCTAGCAAAACATGGAGTTTTGCTTCTAACAAAGCGGGAGTTGAGGTGGAATCCTTAGTTTAATTCTCTTTGCAGTATCCCCCATACTAATTCTGTAGAAAGTTTTATTGTAGAAGTCAAGTACCACCGTTGTCTTGCTGCATAGCTTGTGATTCTCTGTGTTTACATATCTTCCAACAGCGTAGTGTTTGGAGGATGTTCCCTGCTGGAGAGTCATAGTTCAGAGAGATGGAAGGAAGGTTATTCTTTTCTAGCTGTTCTCTCATACCTACGTAGATACCTTGGGGGCTTAGGAAAGAGCTGATTTACAGGACTCGGCACCGGTGATGGCCACAGGGATGACTTGAGAGATCTAAACAAGATGACACTTTGAGCCAGGTTTCTTAGCTATCTTCCAGCTATGGACAGAGGTGGATGGAGGGGAAGAATGCATTGTTGTATGGATTTTTTTTTTTTTACTTTAGCTCTTGCGATTCCAGAACTTTTTGATCTTTCTCTCTCTTGACTTTTGTAGGAACAGATCGGATAGAAGTCTCCAACACAGATGGGACCATGAGAACTGTTCTAATCTGGGAGAATCTGGACAGACCTAGAGATATCGTGGTGGACCCCGTTGGAGGGTGAGAGATTCTTTCTTCTGGGATGATACGGCAACTCTTGCACGTCTAAAGATGTTCAGGTTCTTTGGCTTTGTACAGTTGTCTTTCTCTCTGGTACCATTGTTCTACATCCTGTCAAAGACTGAAATTAGAGACCTGATTTTGGATGCTAGTGGAACGAGATAAGCAGGGATAGTTGTCTGTTGTGCTGTAGAGCTTGCAGGAGCTGACTGGTGTTTTCATTTGTTTATCATGGAGACAAAATAACTAAAGATGTGGTACAGAAAATATGGAGAATGAGGCCATCTAGACGTTTTCTATTTCTTTATTTCACATCTGTATTGAATTTGTGTTTAAGCTCTTTGCCTATTGACCAGAGTTCAGTCACAAGGATTTCCTCAGGTAAATTACTGCTGATCTCAAGCTGTAACGTTAGTGGCCTCTTGGCTTCAAAGCACTGTGTCAGATTGTTGAGGGATCAGCTGTGCTGTGGAAAGCAAACCTGAGTAGAGTAACAGACAAATGATTTGAATGACCGTTTTTACTTCTGAATCATAAGACCTTGTGGAACTGAGTATAGGGTGGATAGGAAGAAGCTTGCCAGCCATTGCTTTAGAAGTGCTGAAGGTCTTCCAAAGTGTGCTGTTTTATTCTTGAGTGGATTACTGGAAGACCAATGCAGCAAGTGCATAAAGGGCCAGTGGTGGAGACTGATAAATAATTGCTGAATTTTTAGACCTTGAATTATTGAACTTTTTCCTTCATGTTGTAATTAGGCCAACGCATGGGCAGTAGAAGGTATATACATATGTGTATAATCTTAGGTACATTACAAGAACCTAAGGCTAGGCATGAGTACAATATTAGTCTAATGCTGCTTCATGCTAGGGCCTGAAGGCTCCCGACTCTCTTGCTTCTCTGTGACACTGCCTGGCTGTAGTGTCAGTGAAGGACTGCAAGCATTCACTTCTGTCTGGGCTTGTGTTCAGGTTCATGTACTGGACTGACTGGGGAGCCAGCCCAAAAATTGAGCGTGCTGGTATGGATGCCTCAAACCGCTTGGTGATCATTTCCTCCAACCTGACATGGCCTAACGGCTTGGCCATTGACTATGAGTCACAGCGCTTGTACTGGGCAGATGCAGGCATGAAGACCATCGAGTATGCCAATCTGGATGGAAGCAACAGGAAGGTAAGGAAGCCATCTTTGAGGAGGGAGTCTGGGAGCCTGAGGTGTAAGTGCTAGAGCACAGAGTGCTGATGGCCCCTGCCTCTCTTTCCAGTTGAAAGTGAAATCTTGAAATCAAGACATGCTGAGCTGCTTTCACTGGGAGAGAAGAGCTCCCTAGTTTACTTGCAAACTGTGCATGAGGGACCCTCCATTTGGGGGCTGATGTTACCCCATCACTCTCCTTTTGCTGTGACTGTACATTATAATGCTGAGGGGGCAAGGGAAGCCTCTTCCCCTTAGTGACCTCTTAGTAATGTTTTTTGGGGGGGGCTGGGGGTAATCTGACCAGGTGCTGATTGGGAGCAATCTGCCTCACCCCTTTGGACTTACTCTTTATGGCGAGAGAATCTACTGGACAGACTGGCAGGCCAAAAGCATCCAGAGCGCAGATAGAAGGACTGGGCAGGCTCGGGAAACGCTGCAGGACAATCTGGAGAATCTTATGGATATTCATGTTTTCCACCGGCACAGGCCACCAGGTACAGAGCTCGCCCCAAGCCACACTGAGCTGAGAGCTTGCTCAGGCTCTAGTATGTGGCACAGCTCTCCTGCAAGGAGCTGACCTGTCTGTCAGCCCTCGGTGCCTTAAGTCACTGGGTGCAATATGAGAGCATGGGAGTAATTCTTGGCTTGGTATTTAAGAGCATTTTAGAATACATTTCTGTAGTTGTTGCACCCCTTTTTTTTGTGCCTGTGCTGCTGGCTTATGGATTTCTCATCCTCTTTCCTATAGTACGTACAGCATGTGAAGTTAGCAATGGAGGCTGCAGTCACCTGTGCCTTTTGGCACCTCTTCCGAAAGGTTACAGCTGTACCTGCCCTACTGGGATCAACCTGCAATCTGATGGCAAGACCTGCTCCCCTGGTGAGTCCTTTCTGTAGGAACCTCACTGCAGTTTTGTATCACAGCTACATTTTCCTCTTGCGTTGTCAGAGAATAAAATGCACTTTTATGTGTTATCTGCTTTACTCCTTGAAAAACCCATTTGATGCCTGTACCTTCAGTTTGAGTGGGATTTACTATGAGGAAACTTGCTGATAACTGGATTGATGCAGAAGAAATTTTTCTTGAAATTATGTTTGGCAGCTATACCAGATGTCACATTTTTCCCCATACTTTTGGGAGGTGGATTCTTTTTTAACTACAAGGTGCTATATTCTTTAATAGATCTGTACTCCTCCCATGCACCCTCTTTTTCAGAATTGTGGAAGGCACTCAGCTTCAGGCCATGGTACATCCACTTTTTCTCCTTAGCAGGAGAAAAATGACTCCTAATTCCTGTTTCCCACCCATATTAGCAGAAGTAACTCTTCTGTGGGTGCACTCCTTTTCAACTTGGATGTAAACAAGCATTCAGTAATGCTCAATAAAGCTTTTGTACCCAAATTCCCATAAGCTGAGACCTGCCTGAGACTCTCCCTTTTCCACTGAAGTGGATGTTACCTCCAGAATATTCAATAAATGATGCCTACAAGTGACTGAACTTGTTCCTTGCTGATATCTGTCCATTTTCAATTCTCTGCAGGAATGACCAGCTTTCTGATCTTTGCCAGAAGGACCGACATCCGGATGGTGTCTCTGGATATTCCCTACTTTGCCGATGTTGTCATCTCAGTCAATGTCACCATGAAGAACACCATTGCAATTGGAGTGGATCCTCGTGAAGGTCTGAACTTCCTACTGTATCCGACTATCTGTTTGAAAGGCAACAAGTGACGTCATATCTAAATGTCTGAGTAAAGACCCAGGTGCAGGTTTTAATGTAGGTTGTTAATTTGGGTAGTCTTTTTTCCTAGTACGGGCTGCAAATATTCCTTTCCAGTTAGGAAAGGAATATCCTTATAGGAAAACAGAGAACCCCAACTAAGAGGAAAAAGCTGCCTGCTGTATTAGGTGAGGTTCCTGTACGTTTTGGATTTAAGAAAGCTTTCCTCCTGCTGAAGCCTTTTACAGCAGTAGAGCTGAGACTCTGGCAGTTCATGTATACTAAATATCTGATGCTGTGCTGGATGTAAACTCACTGTTGTACAGTAAGGTAGATGATCTGATTGCTGTCCTCTGAGACGTTTTGAAAAATCAGATGTGGGGCACTCTGCTATTAGCTGATAATGTGTTATGTGTTCTCTGGCCTTGTGTACAGGTCAGAGTGCCAACGCTCCTGCATACTTTGGGGGAGAGCTGGAACCAAGATAATTTGAGCTGGTTTATCGCTCTAGCCTCGTAGTCTTGTGCTGCCGTTATTCCTATGCAGTCAGATCTGTTTTGAATGGTGTAGCTGGTAGTTAGAAACCTGGATCTGTTTTTTAAGATTCTGCTCTTTGGTTGTTGGGGTTTGGTTTGGTTTTGTTGTGGACTTTTTTAAAGTTTCTCTTTCTTCTTACACCCAGGAAAGGTTTACTGGTCAGACAGTACGCTGCGGAAAATCAGCCGGGCTGCCCTAGATGGCTCACAATTTGAGGACATCATCACTACAGGTAAGATATATTTTGACCTGGGAGCCTCTCGCCTCCATGCAGCATGAAAAACAGATTCTCTGATACCCTGGTAGAATAATCTTTAAATTTTCAGTGGAAGGGCAAGCAAAGCCTAAAGCACCTCCCTGATGAGGTGCACAATGGGAATACCATAAGTTCCTGACTAAGATGGGAGAATGAGAGGTGACCAGTACACCTTCCTATTTTCCCAGGTCTGTTGACTACAGATGGGCTGGCTGTGGATGCTATTGGCAGGAAGATATATTGGACAGATACAGGAACGAACCGGATTGAAGTGGGCAACCTTGATGGCTCCATGAGGAAAGTCTTGGTCTGGCAGAACCTGGACAGCCCTCGGGCAATAGCTTTATACCATGAGATGGGGTTAGTGTTGTCAAGAGGCTGTCTAGGGGTTAGAACAGGACTTGTGACCTGTTTCCATAATACTTGCTTGCTTTTCCCTAGGTATATGTACTGGACAGACTGGGGTGAGAATGCCAAGCTGGAACGCTCTGGGATGGATGGCTCTGGACGTACGGTGTTGATCAGCAATAACCTGGGCTGGCCTAATGGGCTGGCAGTGGATAAGGCTGGGTCCCAGCTGCTCTGGGCTGATGCACACACTGAGGTCCGATTCTCTTCTTCAGCATTGTTTGTCACTGGGGCTTTGTTAGCCTGGAGGCTGTTTTGAAGCTCTTGAGCAAGAGCTGCAAAATAGCAAGGGGAACATAAGCTTTTCTGAGACTATGGGGAGGGTGGACTTGAATAACATCTCTTGCTTAGGCTCTGTTTCCCCCTTGATAGAGTAATTGCTAGCAGGAGGATCAGCGTTTTGAGCGTGGGGCTGATGTTTACTTCTCTCTTCAGCGTATCGAGGCTGCAGATCTCAATGGTGCTAACCGCCGCACCCTGCTGTCTCCAGTACAACATCCTTATGGCCTCACGTTGCTGGACTCTTACATCTACTGGACCGACTGGCAGACTCGCAGCATTCACAGGGCTGATAAGGACACTGGTGCCAATGTCATCTTAGTGAGGGCAAACCTGCCTGGCCTCATGGACATTCAAGCTGTTGACAGGGCACGGCCCCTGGGTGAGTTGCTAGGCTGCTCCCAAATCAGCAGAGCTCTGTGGTGACTAGGGGAGCCCTTCAGAGATGTCACGGAAAAGAGTCCGTGTGTGTGATAGAGTAACTTCTAAAAAATCAGCTTTCTTCTTTCCTCTTATTTATGTATTTTTTGCACTTCTCCCTGTTTACCCACCTCCATGGGTCTGGTGTTTGTTTATTACTGCATGGCTTTTGACCCCTTTCGTCCCATTTCCTTCACTGGATTGCACTGACAACCTCATTCTCACACACATCAGAGCTACTTTCTTAGGAGAACTGAATGGGTCATGCCCTATTAAGCTTCACCAGTCTACTGGCATTGGGCAGTTTCCCTTCGCTAACTCCAAAAGGCATTAATTCCTCTTAAGCTAGTTGCTGAAACTTTATTTCAAGTTCTAGTCACTTTTTTCCCAACCATTGCAGACTTCATCTTCCTGTCTGCCACTTTGCTCTACAAAATCTCTGCTTCTTTAGTTGCTCTTAATATATCACGCTCTCCCACTATTCTTTGCCAGAGTCAGATTCCTCATGTTACTCTTCGGGTATCCTGTGTTACCCCATCTTTCCTCTGTGCTCTTCAATGGGAACTTCTACAGAAAAATGTGTGCTGCTTCTCCTGTGGATACCAAGAACATCAGAACATCAGTCTTGGCAGCATAACTTCACGATATAACTTAAAGCTAACCAAAACTCTAGCCATCATATCCCTGTTGTCTTCTTCCCACTCCCTGCACCTGTCTCCTGGGTTTATCCCCTCCTAATAAATGTATGCTGGGTTTTTTTCAATTAAAAAAAAAAAAAAGAAAGATATGACCCTAATATGTCAGGCACTTTCAGCAGGCTTCTCTGATGCTTTTGTTTACTTGCCACTGTGTGCAGCTAAGTTGAAACAGAAGCTTCTTTGTCAGCCTGGCCTCTGGTGCATTGTCACGCTGCTTCCCCACAGGGTTGGATCTTTCTGTCAGCATTACCAGACCAGAGAAGAATAAGGCTAAACTGCAGTTGTGTGAATCTCCATGGTGACGGAGGATGCGGAGAAGGCGGAAAAACTACGATTCTTCTTTGCCTC